>JABAJT010000022.1:0-42224 GCA_018850275.1 Tephrocybe sp. 9174TJB
ATTTGGGGGCGCTGACATGCCCGGGGAAAATCTTTCAAATCGCAGCTCTGGGTCCACATTCTAACCCCTCGCCTTTTTTTTGAACCTCCCTCGTCCTAACCCTAACCCTGTGTACCATATGTCTATAATTATTGTGACTGATCTAAGGTGTGATAATATATCTGTGACATATTACATGCCCAAATCCGAATTCAAGGACTCTACTGTGGCACGAGTTTCTTACATGAGTGCCCCATTGATATTCTTGCTTGCCATCTATCCATATTTAATCGTACGGGCAACGTCTCATTCCTCCTAAATGGCCCAATGGCACAAAGCCAACTCATGCGTCCAGGTAGGGATGGCGCGGGAGTCATGTTTATCGTTGTCTCTGACAGTGTCAACTTGTATCATACAAGTTGTATCGAGTGTTCCAACTTGGCCTACTCCCTATTCGGAACTCACCCTTGAAAAGCCTTGGACTGAAGGAATATCTCTCTACAAGATACCTTGTATGTGTGTGCCAGGGTTCTCTAGTCAACATCAATTGGGCGCTGGGACGTTCCGACATGTCTCACGGTGAACTTTTTTTTGATCGACTCCTTGCAATGCTGTAACTCCTGTCCATGCCGCAACACACAATCGAAATTTCTTCTCCCACTGGTCGAATACGACTGGTGCCACCGCGAGCTGAAGACGACGATGCCGTTGCTTCCCTTCGAACGCACCCAGAGACTCTTCGTTACCTCCGTTTCCTCCCTACTCAACTTACATCGGACGAGGCACGAATTCGGAGGGAGAGTCGAGGCAATGATCCATCCATAGTTGACTTCCACATGCACGTCAAAAATGGCGATGGATCGATGGATCTTGGAGGAATGACTGGTATATTCCATGTCGATGAAACAAACAATTCCTGTGAGGTTGGAATCATTGTCTCCCCACACTTATATCGTGGAGGATATGCAACAGAAGCCCTATATACCATTCTCAAATACGCGTTTGAGGTTCGGATGATGCATCGGACAACCTTCGAAACCGGGGCGGATAACCTTCCAATGTGCTCATGGCTTGAGAATGTCTTGGGAGCGACGTTGGAGGGAAGAAGAAGGGAATGTTGGAGCAACAATAAGAATGGTTATAGCGATGTTCACAGTTATAGTCTTTTGGAATGGGAGTGGACAGGAGGCGCCAAGCAAAGATTAGAGGCTAGATTGGACCGTGCAGGCGTTGTCTTCTAGAAATACATTGATCAGTGCCAGGAGCGTTTCAAGTCTGCTGTGCTGCATGACAAGGAGATGTAAGGTTAGGAAAAGTTTAGACATCAAATCTGTGTATGAAAACCCTGGAGCCCCCCGTTGTTACGATCCGTTTCTCGTCGAAGGCCACCATGCGTGTACATGGTCTCGTTCGTTCAGAGGAAAACGTCGATACCTCCGCTCCTGCGCCAGCTTCTAGATCCCAAACCCACAGTCTGCCGTTTAGCCCTAGGCTGACACAACGGCCATCTGCAAGTGCAAGCGATGCAATGGGGCCAGTTTGCCCATGCAAGCTCCTGACGAATGTCAATTTTGGAGTAGGGGCAGCGACTGAATTTGACGCAGGGGGAAGATGTAGGCGAAATAACTGCAAACTGGTGGAAGAGTCGAGGTACAACTCATCCTGACCATTTATGAATGATGGAACCGACAAAGGTGACATAGAACTTGTGGAAGGCGGAGTCTTTTCAGCGGGTGCAAGAACGACCCATTTTCCATCCGTTTGAGTGCATGTGACGCAGGACACTTTCCGACTATACTGTTCGCGTAGGGAACGCAGCTTTTCATTGTCAAAGAATCCTGGAGGTATATCCAATGCACGGGTTGAGCGGGTGGATAGGACGCACATAGACTGTGATGTTGAAACAGGTCGATTAGAAGGTGATGCCAAAGGCCGAGAGATAATGAGCTCCGTCGCTCCGATAGACCAATGGGCCGGATACACTGGGACAGTATACGCAAGAACTAATTTATATGTCGTTGCAGATGCGATGGATAGCACGATAGATGATGGCAGGAATGATGTGAAGGATGAGAGGGTTTGGATAGACACAACGTTGTCATCGGACACATCATACAATGTTATGGTGAAGTCCTGATCATGGGATAAGGCGACGAGAAGTGGATGATTGTACACTGCCTGGACAACGTTAACTGGAGAGCTCCTATTGCGTCCTCTGCTTGGTACGTAGGTGAACTTTCGCGCGGAAGAAGAGAGATGTGCTGGATTGACAGAAAATACAGTGAATTCCCCGCCCGACAGAAAGGCGACGAAGCGTAGATGTCCATGAAGGGAAGGTGATTGGTCTATAGCGAGTGTCGTAATTTGAGTTGACCCGCCTTCACTTCTGGATTCACATGGTAATTTGAAGTTGTTTGTGGCAGGGGTAGAAAGGGTAATGGTCGGATGATCAGAGGGCTGAGAAGATGCAATTATAGTGAGAGATCCAGCAAGAGCAACATGGGTCTCGTGCGGCCACGAAGAAGGTTCAGCGCTTCCGCTTGGCAAAGATAGTTGTCCTCCGACTTGTAGCTCTTCAATTACACAACGACCTGTTGCGGGGCGATGAATTCTGGAAAACATCGTACCCCGAAGAGTGAAGCATACCTTTCTTCCAGTTGGAGCTGATTCGAAACATCCATTTCCAGTCTTTGGTAGACTCTAATTTCAGATTTACTCTACCTGGCAGAGGCAGGATTTCCCGCCCGTCAGATCGCGAAACAAAACCTCTAGAACCTCTCAGGCGTGAACGCCCAAAGACTTTGAGATATAGGTTCTTCCAGAGCGTGTTATCCGATGCTAGTCGATACCAATTTGTGCTTGTGGCCTGTGCTGCGCAGAGATCACTCCAAGACAGATGCGAGAATATGTATAGAATGAGTTCGTCGTAGAGGGAGTCATTGAAGGAAACAGTTGTTGTCGCCGGCGTTCCTTGCGACACAGAGGTGTGGATGCGTTTCGCCGGCGGTAATGCAAGGTGTGATAGTGGGCGTTTCGACATGTTTCTATGTTGAAGTGCAAGTGGGCACTGGCAACCTGGGGACCTTGACATCATCACATGATTTCAGTACCATAAACACCATGGCTCCTCCCGTACTCTTGCCTCGGTCTGTCCATGTCTCTCTCGATGGTCACAAAGGTCCCGTAAATGTGGCGCGCTACGCGAAGGGATCAGCAAAATACATCTTGACTGGTGGTCAGGACCGGACTGTTCGCCTCTGGAATGCTGGACACGGTGCTGAAATCAAAACCTTTGCTGCTCACGGCTATGAAGTCCTTTCTATCTCAGTGCAAGTATCTCCCTTTCGTCTATGCACCATCTTACATGATTCTTCAGTTCTCATGACAATGCCAAATTTGCGTCGTCTGGAGGCGATCGTTCTGTGTTCCTTTGGGATGTGGCTACAGGTGTAACGACGCGACGAATCGCTGGCCACATGGGTAAGATATACACAGTCGAGTTCAACGACGATGCCACAGTCCTTGCTAGTGGTGCGTTGAATACATCTGCGTTAGTACGATATTCCGTTCAAGCGGCAACTGTTATAGGCTCATTTGATGCTTCAGTGAGATTATGGGATTTAAGGTAACAAAATCCTCTCATATATCCCCACGCGCTCTCATTCCCACACCCAACAGAGCTATTAACCGCCAACCAATACAAGTGCTCGACGAAGCACGCGATGCAGTGCAAACTCTCCACATAGGCTCGACAACCATTATAACTGGCTCAGTTGATGGCCATGTACGGACGTACGACTTGCGCAAAGGAGAGCTGCGATCTGATTTTATTGGCCGTGAGGAGTTCAAACCCTATATTATCCCACTATATTTCACATTTCCCCCAGATCCAGTCACGTCCATCGTGCCAACCCAAGACGAGCAGACCATCCTGGTTACAACTCTTGATTCTCATATCCGCCTGATGGATGCGACCACTGGCAAGATGCTTAATGATTTCACTGGCCACTCAAATACGTCGTACCGATGTCGAGCATGTTTTGGACACGGCGAAGCAAGTGTCATATGTGGTGATGAAAATGGGCAAATTTGGGCTTGGGATCTTCTTGACGTAAATCTCGCCTTTTTCTGATTTATTTGGGTTGCTGAGCATCTGGGTAGGCGAAATCACTACCACCAAATCCACCGCCAAAAGCACACTCAAAAGTCATTACATGGACGGAACACCATCCGACAGACGCCAATGAGTTCTTTACGTCGAGCGCTGACGGTACTGTGACTGTGTGGCGGAATCCCGATACAGGCGCATGAGACCAGTCTTGCTAGGCCATAGATGAACACTTGATATCATGAGTTGATTTTGTATCTGGGTAAGAGGAGGAAGTTGGGAGGAAGGAATAAATTGATGCCAATTATTCTTTCCACAAAATAGAACTTACATTTGAGAGTCTATGTATCATGGTAATACGATACGAGTCACAATATCCTATCACCGTTTGACTTGCGTCATTGCCTCTGTGAACCAAGGCGTTATTGTGCATGGAGCGCCTGTAGCATATGAGACAACTGACCTCGTCTGGTCGCGTCCTCGAGTAACTGGGTATCGACATTCTCGGCAGCGAGTTGCACATAGCGAACCACAGAGCCACGAATGAAGCAATTTTTGACTGCCATCTGTAAGAAACGCGCGTTAAAGCTTTGGACAAGGTGACAACTGCCCTAGGAAGCGTACCATATGAGGGTGCCTTGCTTCATCCGAAACCTTGATATTATCCAGACGTATGTTCAAGAACCTGTAAATGGATAAACAACCCTAGAGCCCGTGTAAGATCTGTTGGCGTACTGGTCAACAGATTTTAGGACGCCTGTGATGGAGAGGTCGTTCTTGAGCTCTACTGTGACCGTTTGGTCGGTAAGGGTCTTGAAGACCGAGAAAATGAGCTATGATAGAAAATGTCAGAGCAGATACAGCAAGTCATGGGCGACTCTACCATTGGGCGATTATCGAGTGCAAGGATGAGCCACAACGTTGTCAATGTCCCAAGTTTATTATGCTTTGTTTCGGCAAAGCTTCCAGTCGGAACTCAGTAAATTTTGATTTAAATAATGAACCCGTTGGGCCTGAGGATACTGGATATATCATATGCTTATAGTTGCAGTATGTATTTTACATAGAGGACGACTTGTCAACAATATGAGGTGGATCTCATGAGATGGCATATGATGTATTTTTAGCACCCAAAATGTAGACAGTAGGCAGTAGCAAATTATGCATGAGCGTGCTTCTGCTTGCCTGTCCTGAGCTTCCTGAGGTAGAACTGACGCAACGTTTAGTACGCAGAATAAATCGAAATGTTGTGACCTTACCTCAAGTTCTTTACCCTCGAGGATGTATCCGTCAGCACGACCAGACTGACCGGGTCGGCTGGAGATGGCAGCGTAGAGACGTCCAGCGGCGAACTGACTCTCAAGAAGAGGGTCAATTTTGGCATCTGAAAAATTATCAATGAGAGGTGGGCGGATGCATTGTATGATTTTACAAACCCTTCTTCTTCTCATCGAGGTTGCGCTGCGCATGATTGGACAACTTTGTGGGCTCGCCGGCAGCATCAGTGGAAGCAGTCGTCAGCTTGCCCTTCTTTGTAACAGGCTGGGCGTACTGGATGCAAACAGTTATTGAAAAGGAACAGAAAAAGAGTCGAGGGTAAACATACGTGAGATTCGTACCACTGGCGGAAGGGGGTAGCATCGACTTGTATGATGGCATTCTTGACAAGAGTGTTCGTGCGGACAAGCTCGTTGTTGGAAGCATTGTAAACCTAAAAAAAAAGGATGGATGAAAAGATGTAAAGAAACATCAAGTATTTCCTACTCACGACACTGATTATCCTCGTCTTTTTGGTGGTGTGCTCAGATCCCCAAGCAAAGTTGCCAGAGTCGAGGCGAAGGGCACGGTATTTGACGTTTCCACCACGGACACGGACGGTGTGAATACGCTTGACACCAAGTTTTGTGTTAGCGGGCTGACGGCCGAGCTCGAACTTTCTCTTCTTGCGATAGTGAGCGCGTTGAGCACCGGTTGCTGAGCGTTTGTGCCGGGACGAGCGTGAGATACCTATAGGAGAGGGAAAGAGAATGAGGACAACGAGGGAAGGGTGGAGAGATGGCACTCACCCATGTCGGACGGTCTTGAGGATGCGGAGTCTTGAGGATGCCTGCAAGTTTCTGTGGATATCGAACATTAAGGTTTGCAATAATTCAATCTCAGATCGGCATTTGCCGAGACTTTCTTTGCAACGTGACCAGACGCGTCGAACACAGCCTCCGTATCACAAGTACGCGTGACGAGTATCCATCCTCCCCGCAGCCATATACAGTCCTCGCTTTTGCAGCATGGAATCGAATCTCTCATACCACCATTGCCATGCTCTCATTCCGAGAACCATTCCGCAGAATCCACCGCAGTGCCGTCAATCTTGTCGGACGTCTCTGGACTGCTTTGACTCGAGCTCATCCAAACAAAATTGGCACTGCCCCCGACTTTTCTTCCAACAAGGTACTTATTCGTCTTTATTTATTGGCGATTTATTTTCAAAATTATATGCGGCCAGGAGTTACAAACGTTCTCCAAGCTATTGAATAGATATATTGCAGAAGCCAGCTGCAAACTGTCGGTGCGCAACTCGATGTGGCTGAGCACCCTTTGAAACAACGTGTACATAGCGATTGGTCAAAAGTTGACTTACCATATCAAGTTCCCTACAGCAAGTTGGCACAACCAACGGATGAAGTCGCACTTCTCAAAAAGCTTGCTGTTCTGAAGGTCAACGGGGGCCTCGGAACAACCATGGGTATGCTTATCGCCGTCCACTATCCTCTAATACTCAAACTGGACTCTCAACCCCACGATCAGGAATGCAAGGGGCCAAGACTGCTCTCGTGGCCAAGAATGGGCTTACGTTCTTGGACCTAGTTATACAACAAATAGCCAGTGTGAACTCTGGCTATGGCGTCAATATCCCTCTCCTTCTTATGACCTCATTCAGCACCCATGAAGATACTCTACGCATCACACAGAAGTATGATAGCAAGGATATCCGCATTAGACCCTTCATACAGTCCAAGTACCCCAGGATCATGAAAGATAGCCTTTTGCCGTACGCTGCGTTTGGGCAAGATGATAAATCTGCCTGGTACCCTCCTGGCCACGGAGATATGTACACAGTGCTTCACCGCTCGGGCATGTTGAACCGTTTACTGAAGGAAGGCAAACACTACCTTTTCGTCTCCAATTCAGACAACCTGGGCGCTGTGTAAATCACCTCTTTTACCCCGGCCACTGGAGCTCTAACTGCCTCATACATAAATTAGTGTGGATCCTAGGATCTTGCAACATATGATCAACATGAAGTTGGATTTTGTCATGGAAGTTACAGACAAGACGAAGACAGATATTGCGGCGTGTACTCTCAGTTCCTTTTGACTCTGTAACTGATACATTTGCTATGTTCTAGAGCGAGACCCTCATAAGTACCTCCCCGCCGTCTTTCAAATTGCTATTGTGTATTAGTAACACACGCATTTTTTAGATTACGATGGTGCCCTTCGACTTATTGAACTTGTTCAGGTTCCTGATGAACATGTGGAAGAATTCACATGTAGTCGGTGCTCCCCCTGTGTTGGTTGAATTCAAAGAATAACGTTTTCCATCCTTCTTTTTTTTCTTTTGAAAAAGCCCGGCAGTTCAAGATTTTCAACACGAATAACCTTTGGATCGACCTACGAGGTATGCTATCGGTAGATGAGCGCCGGCGACTTCCATTCACCATCGAGTTAGCCCTCAAGAAAGTCATGGACGGTGGTGGTATGGAACTTGAAGTGATAGCAAACCCCAAAACGACAGACGATGGCCATTCTGTCATTCAGGTATCAAGCAATACTTGTTGTAACCCAAACGGGGCCTGACTACTTGCTCCTTTATTTTTTTGTAGCTCGAAACATCAGCCGGTGCTGCCATTCGCCACTTTCCAAATGCCTGTGGCGTCAATGTTCCCAGATCGCGGTTCCTCCCAGTCAAAAAATGTTCCGACCTCTTGCTTATCCAAAGTGATCTCTACAAAGTTGAAGGTGGTCGAGTCGTATTGAGTGAGGACAGGCCTTTTGGAACAACTCCGATCATCAAGTTCGACAGTCACTTCGAAAAGGTAGATTTATGTGTTATAATCAAGTACGCGACATGGCTAACAACATATTCAGATCCATGATTTTCAGGACCGATTCAAAGCGATCCCGAGCGTGATTGATCTTGACCATTTGACGGTAGTCGGAGATGTGCACTTTGGCCTCAATGTTACATTGCGGGGAACTGTGATCAGTGAGAGTGCTCTTTGTGATTTGCGCATTAATTCGCATCTCAAATGAGGGATAGTCATTGCAAACGAAGGGCAAAGAATAGATATTCCTGACGGATGCGTCCTGGAGGACAGTACGTTCCAAGCTTTTTTTCTATACTAGGGCTCATAAGTTCTACTCGCCAGAACTGGTATCAGGCAACCTGAATATGACAGTGAGAAATGTCTGTCGCAGATTCGTATTTATTCTAAATGTTTGACTTCGTCTAGGAACTGTGATGTTCTTGACGTTGGATGTCCGAGGATGATCATGATCCCTCATCCTACCGAAGCAGTAATTCCTGTAGATGTATGCTTTCTATGTCAAGGAAGATTTTTTGGATATGCAAATCAAATTTCCGGGATAATTATGTGTAAGAAGCCAATCAACGGACAAACACAAATGAATACTACAGTTAATGGGGGAGAGGACGTGAGCCAACAATTGCTCCATGGTATCATCAAGTATTCTTCTATCGTAGTAACAAAGTCCAAGTCTATCAAATGACACCAAAAGTCCGTTACAATTCCTAAAAGAAAGAGGCTTGTCAATGCATATCGGTAATGATTGAAGGAAGCTTACAGTCATATTCAAGTTTCCAGAGAGCAATCCTAGTTAGGCGATGTGAGTCGGCGGTTGAAGTGCAACAAAAGAACTGGACATACTGTTCTCCAAGATGCAGCCGTCGGGAATATCGATCCTCTGGCCCTCGTTGGCAACAACGATGACGGTACCGCGGAGAGTTACGTTACGTCCGAAATACACGTCTCCGGTGACTGTCAAATGATCCAACTCGAGGATCTTGGGGATCTTTTTGAAACGTTTTTGGAATTGTTGGATCTATTTAAAGGGTCGGCTTAGACGTATCTATGACTGACGATTGCGAATTACTTGCCTTCTTGAAATGATCACCAAGTTTGATAACGGGTGTGGTTTCAAACATCCTTTGCTCGTTAATGACGAGCTGGCCGTGCGAAAGCGAGTAGATATCGCTCTTGATGAGGAGGAGGTCTGAGCAGCTTTTCACTGGTAAGAAGCGCTGCCGGGGAACGTTGATCCCATGAGCGTTCTTGAAGTGTTTAATGGCAGCTCCTGCAGCTGTCTCGAGCTAACAAAAAATGTTCATTATCGGCGAGATGAGCTGGCACAGAAGAAACTGTACCTGCACAACCGCATGGCCATCGTCGGTGGTCTTGGGGTTGATGATGATCTCCAACTCCATTCCCTCTGTCTCCATGACATGTTTAAGGGCTAAGAACGGTGATGAGAAACTATACTATGACTAGATAAAGTGAGATATACCTTTGAGGTTGATCCACAAGTTATTGGTGTTGAAGATCTTGAACTTCCTAACCGACTTGAAGTCCTCAACGTGCTCCGAGGGAACTTGAGCAATTTCAAGGAGGCGGATAGAACCCTCATAATCTACAAAGGGTTCATATCTTGTTTGGAAAGATTATAAGAATGTATCTTACCGATCAATGTACCACCCTGTACATGGACGATCAGCCACAACCCTCCAATAACAGAGACGACGAACTTGCCTTGATATCAGCCTTGGTCTTATCTGTCACCTCCATCAGGAACTCTGCCTGGGAGTCAATCATGTGTTGCAGGATGTTTTCATCAACACTAGTATATGAAGTGAGCCTCGCTGTAGATAAGATGTATAGTTGACATACACGGCGCCAAGGTTGTCAGAGTTGGAGACGAAGAGGTATTCCTTGCCTTCTGCCAGGAGCTGGTCGAGGACACCAGAGTGGAGAAGAGCGTTGTAGAGATCACCGTGACCAGGAGGGTACCAGCTCTTCTTGTCATCGTCGGCGCGCTTGGGACAGGGAAGGAGGGTTTCCTTGAAGATCCTGGGGTAGCGCGACTGGTTGAAGGTGGTGATGCGAAGCTGTTGGTTGGCATATTTCTTGATGATACGCAGCGTGTCTTCGTGCGTGTTGAATGACGTCATGAGGATGAGAGGGACGTCGACGCGGTTGGTGGTGTTGAGGTGTTCAATCTGACGGACAGTGAGATCGAGGAAGGTCATGTCGTCCTTGACCTCGAGAGCACTTTTTGCGCCAGTCATGCCTGAAGTGCTGTCAGGAGATGTACATCGATGGTAGACGGAAGGACGAACCCATGGAAGTACCCAGGCCACCATTGACCTTGAGAACGGCAAGCTTGTTGAGATTGGAGTGATCCTTGGGCTTGGGAAGGTCGGCGTAGGGCACGATCTGGTCGGCAGCAGGTGACTTGATGCGATCCCAGTCGCTGTTGTTGGAGATGTTAGTGGGGGAGGTGGATGGATAGACCCCGAAGTACGAACAGATCCTGGCTCTTTGCGCGTTCTGCGAGGTAGCGGGTGAAGAGGTAGAAGAAGGATTGCATCTCTGTGTCAAAAGCCTGGGCAATCGATGAGATCGAGGGATGTACGATAGCAAGTAAGGGTACCTTTTTAGTGGCAGGATCGTCGACGGTGGCGACGAGACGGCTGATCTCGTTGCGCATTGCCTTTGCGGCGACGCCGGTTGTTGCAGTCTTGAAGTCGATGTGGCTTGTGCCGCGTGCGCGGGCGTTGAAGGAGTCTGTGCGGGGCATGAGGGAGGAGTCGGACATGCTGGGAGGAGGAGAGTTGAGTGAGGAGAAAGCGAACTGGACTGCAAACTGACTTTATATGGATCGGCTTGGTTGTTGTCGTGGAAATGAGCTGAGGGGCGGACTGTGTCCTTTGGAGAGGGGCGCGTTGTCTGTGATGACGTTTATGTTCTTCCGAAACCAAGCGAGCTGGACTGTCCAAGCAGAACGAACTGGGCTCCTCGCTGATGGGCTCACAGGGGATGCAAGAGTTGCGACGATATCCTTCAATCCCCTCCAACGAGCTATTTATCGGCAGAACAGTTAGCGCACGGTTTTTTGTCGGCACCCTCAAACGTGCCTGCATAAAAGATGGAAGCCTCCCAGGACAGCCCTTTCGGTCTTTTATATCCCATCTTTATGGCAATCTAGTCAAGATCGGAAGGCAGACACGTAGTCCACACGCCCCCCTTATCAGCGGCCCCACGCTGACTGACTATTACCTGTTCCCGCCCTACCTCTCACCTTTTTGATCCCTCGCGTCACCTATCCTTGAATCTGCCTCGTCCTGTCATGTCTCTCAAAGTTGGACAGATACCTGGTCCAACTGTGCTCAGGTCTTGTTCTGAATGAGATGACCCTGCATCATCTTAGTGTGCGCCCACGTGTCTAAGTTCGCTCCTATATATGGAGTACTTCATTTGATCTAATGAAGTTTTCGAAAAAAATCTTCCTCCAAGAAATGCATGCAATTTGCGGGAAACGGAATATCACGTCAAGGCCTTGAAGCTTGAGGAACAACAGGCTGTCTGCCACTGCCAGATGCCGACTTCCCTGATGCCCCGATCATGATCAAAATTCCGTCCGGAACGCGCTTAACGTACAGACGTCCCCCTGCTTGTCAATCGAAGCGTTCCGAGCGCTTGCCAAAACGACACAACTTGTACAGAAACACGTGGAATATACAGAGAAAGTGAAAAAAAAAAACAGGAACACGGAATACATATGCCGGCGTCAAGTATCTTGAGGATGCAATCTATCACCACTTTCACTCCATGGATCCGTGACCAACCGAATGGGATGGACAATTTCCACAGACTGGAGAGGCGATCTTTTTGCTTTCGGGGGTGTCAACACGAGCACAATGTAATCCTATACGACAGAGTCATATGTTCAATTCGTGTTCCATGTAGACTCGGATGATATTGTAATACCTTGACAAGAAGTTTTCCGATATTAAAACTGGGGGCTACTCTATTACCACACCGCACCTCCCCCTGCCAACTGGCCGAAATGTCGCTGGTGTACGTGTCATTTGGACTTCCAGCTGTCGGTGGAAGTGGCCAGACTCGCCCTGTACCTATCACAGAATTTCTGAAAGATCTTTGCCCGTCTACTTCCACTACCACCTGGCGAGTGATGAGGACCTGGATGGGGGATATTGATGATGATGGCTGGTGATGGCCAGAAGAGCTGTCAACAGACTCTGGTGCCAACAAGGGCGACCTGGGAGGGAGAAAGTGAAGAAGGGACGCGGGAGAACCGAAAAGTTGAATGTGGAACGGAATTGCATCTGTGAGTGCAAAAGCCGAACTAGTGGGCAAAACAAACTGTATGTAGAGTTGTAGTGTGTCACCCAGGTGTTTTGTATGGGAAAATACATTGACACACATAGCAGTCAATAGGTTCAACATCAGGATTGGGCCGCACAGCCATCGTCGAAGCGCGTTGGATCCACTCATCAGGATTCTCCTTCAGACGTGAGACGAGACAGTCATCGGGGTCCACTTGACATCGTGGCCTAGCGCGGACTCGTGGTCGATACTCAACGGATAAGCTATATCTGCGGTCGATAAGTTTTAGGTGAGTGCTATCACGATGATAAACTGGCAAGGGTTCACGATTTCACTGTACTCCAGGACGTTAGACGGTATTGTCGGCTGATGGTAAGATACAGGCGGAGACGGTAAGTGCACCTGGCAAGGAAGAAAGGAATTTCCAGAAATGCAACTTCAAAAGACGGTGGAAGTTGGAAGGTGCGCTTAGGCCTGCCGCTTGTGAACGTCTCGGGAAATTGGAGGCAGAACGGTAATACTGCGGGGCAGATGCTCGACTTTGAACTAGGTGATGAGTTGTCTTTATTCCACAGGACAACTTTACGAGAAACGATATCAGAAGTGGATGCTGTTCCATTTCCAACTGCGAGGGCTGCTTCTCCTTCGAGCTAATTCCGCCAGGTTTGTTGCCTTGCGTTGTAGAGTATGCCAGGAGAACACGTACCTTTAAGACTACTCGTTGTACGATTTTCGGTTTTGACAGCTCAAGGATTCCATTCACAACCGCACCCTGAGCATAACACGGAGAGAGAGCTGTTTCCTCTTGGTTATCGAGAGTAAGGATTACATGCTCCCACGACCGTATGAATTTTCCCTGAGGACCAGCTGCCCCGGAGCGTGGCGTGTATTGGATCCTTTCTTCTCCCACTGTGGGTAGTGAAGTATACGACGGAGCCGCGGAGGAGCCCGTGTAAAACGACGGGGCTGACATATGGTTGAGCTAAGAGTCTTGTATCGATTTTGATCCAATTTAATTCGAGCGCTTTGGTGCTAGATACGACATCTCCAGAAGGCAAGTCCGCATGTCGCCATATGGGCCTCAGCCAATATGACTGTTGAATCAGTCACATACAAAGAAAGTGATCAATTTCAACCCCATGTAATCCACAATGATATCGCAACGAACAGAGTTAGAGGGAAGATTGCTATGTCACGGGCATCCCGCAATAAGCCACCCCACAAACTCTCGGAGTCTAGCCTTCTGCTCGTACCAAGGGTAAAGCAACGCCAAACTATATCAAAGCATACGATGCGACGTCGGTGACCAAATACAACAATGGAAGGGGGTATACGTTGTTTTGGTCCAAATTTTGATGTTCGAGCGGACACAGGCCGAGGTAACAATGAGACTTCGTCCCAGCCCCTTTCCAGAGCATCTTCCGATCTTTGTTGGCGAGGGGATGGGGGCCGTCGAGGGCGTTTGGCCGTGTGCTTACGAACACGGATTGCATTCGAGCCAAAGACAATGAAAAGTGATAAGATGAGAAGGGGGATATAAGTGTTGAGGTAAATGGCAATTTGATCCGGAAGGAGGCAAGAAACGTCTGCTAGAGTCTTCTGGCCGTTTAAGTTTCCCTCTTTCCATCCAGCGAGAGATAGGAGCTGGAAGCCTGGTCGCCGTATCCCCATGGCCATTGACAAGGATTTCAATGATACTTCTCGAGCTTGAGACGTGCCCTCGCCATTACGATATGTGTGGTAAGTTTCACAGTAGTCATGGTCATCACCGCTGAAGGCTCTTCAGTAAAAGACGAGGGTGTGAGCTAAGAGGTCGAACATTACCTGTAGATGACCGAGGGATGTAAAGTTTCGAGTAAAAAAGACGACACATCTGCTCCGAGGGTATTTTGGTATCCAAGTCCGATGCCTGGACGTATGGTACCTTTTTCTCTCAGAGGACCGCAATCGAGCGAATCTCTTGCAAGAGGTATGTGGCTAAAGAGCACAACCGGTCGGGTGAGGTGTTCTGGATTAGCGTCAGTCTCATAAGAAAGAAACACGAGTGAAATGCCGACCATTCGCTACAGTTTTAACCAGTTCAACTGGTCCCTCGCTATGTGGTTTCCAATCTTGATATGTCTGCCTAGCATTGGCGCGCTGCGAATTTTCTTCTATGAGGCTCGGCGCGTCTAGCAAAACCAAGGTATGATTCGCAACTGAGACTCGAGAGTTGAGAGGGCCAAAGTGGCTCCGAAATCGAGCCCGCGCATGAGGGGAGAATATTGGAGAAGCTCGGAGCCTAACAATTTAAAGGGCTATGATGTTCTGTACTGGAGTTATTGAAGAATGGGAACGCACCCAATATCATGATTTCCAGGTATGAAGTAGGTCGGAATTGTAGAAGGTAGACGAAAGATACTTTTGAATCGATTGTAGTAACCCTCGTATCTAGAGATGTGTTGGCTGAAGTCAAAAGGCAATGGACTTGGCTCCTTACTCATCGTCCGCCATATCAATGCGCCCTCCGTCCATCATATCCCCCAAGAAAATAACAACATCTGGATGCTTTCGTAGCGCTGCCCACCAACTCTTTCGAAGATTGAGGTCAACCACGAGTTGCGAAAGGTAGGTTAGAAAAGGTCCACGTTCAGGATACGAGCGGTGGTCAAGAATTTGAGGATCCGCTATAAGAAGGACGTGAGACGGCGTGCTAGCAGCGTGAGGCGAGGCCTTTCATTGTTCAAAGTAAGCTGCTGAACCAAGTTAACGCGCAAATGACATACAGTTTGAAATGTTGCATCTGGCCAGTCACAGGAATTTGCATTATTGAGAAAAACGCCGAGTTCATACCATATTGCGATTACGACCCAGCAGATTCGGAGAACGTTGACAACTACACGATGGTTCATAACATGGAGTGTAATTTCGTTGAAGTCCGAATGGTTGAGCATGGTTTGACGTAACAAAATATATATCCTCGAAGAATACGATTGTTCTCTAATTTCTACTTCCCCTAACTACTCTATCCTCTCATAGCTGCGGAGCACGGTCTTTGTAGCTTGAGGGCGACTCAACATCTCATGAAACGCGACATTTATGCACCCAATTCCACGGCTTCCCTGCTACGATGTGGATAGTTTAAAAAACCGTTGTCGCTAGATTATAGTACGATCGGGACAGGTGAAACTAATGGTGATCGCTATGCGAATCGTGGCCACCATGGCTATCCCAAGGATGTTTGCCCTGTGAATAGTGTCAGTATAGATAGCAATAGCATTGTTAGTTCATACAATCAGTTTCCCTCCATCTTGTCTGTTAATATAGACGTCAGAAATGCCATATAAAGGGCTAGAACGCCAACCCGACCTTGCACGATAAAATATGAAGAACCACATAGTGGCACCAAGCCCTTTAGCCAAAAAGGAATATTTGAATCCGGGAAGATGTGGGTGAAATCCTGGAGCTGAAATACATCACAGGTCAGGCATGCTGAAAGTGAACAACGAAACATAGACGTACCATGGGTACCGGCCATGGTGGTAGAAGGTAGATGTTTGTCTGTGCTTGGCAACAGCCTCAGATTCTTGCGGCAATGAGCTTAATTGGTTTGAGTATTCTCGCGTGACGACCACGATATGGAAAATAGCAAGAAACGAAAACGCGATGGGGGATGTCCTAGAATCTCTTATCACACGTCTACGAGAACTTTTGATCGATTGTTCAAAGGTACAGTGTCGCTTCCCCCAGTCGAACTCACAATCTCAACGCCATTTCTATATAAGAAAATTCTCTCGTGGAAATGAAGGAAGTCGCGAGACGAAAACTTGGGCTCGATGCGGCAACCTCCATCTCATTTGCCCAAATACGAGAAGGAAAAACGGTTGATCTTGAAGACGGTAAGTGCCCCACTTGTTTCCACAGTTTTCAAATAGTCCATAATAATAATCTTTAGATGATGACTTCGACGCGTTTTTTTCTCTTGCTCACTCAACCAGCTCTGTCGATGTCAAGGTGGTTGTCAGTGAACAACAGGGCGAGGCATCAACCTCCAATATCATGGTTAGTTAGGCTCCAAGAGCAACTTGTCTTCGCATGATGCTCACAAGTCCTTTATTAGACACCTACGAAAAAGAGGAAAAGGAGGCGCAATAAGGGGGAAACTTCTGAACCTGGTGGTGGGCTGGCTGTCGACGAACTAGAAACCTCTGGCCTCCAGGTGGCCTCCAAACCTCTGAAGGCTTTACATGATGCGTCTATCGAACCGCCACGGAAGAAAAAGAAGAGAAAAGTCGACACTGCCGACACAGGTGTAGAAAATCATGAGGATAGTGCGCCAGATGTCCACCGTCAATCCACAACCCTAACTCTGGCGTTAAACGCAACACATTCTGAACATGCGACTAGCAACATTCCCGAAACATTAGTCCAAGATGCAGAAGTAACCACAGAGCATCAGAAACCACGGAAAGCGCGAAAGAAGCGAAAAGAAAAGGAGCAGGCCGAGGAGCTATCAACAGAGAATCATGCTACAACAAGCCTACCTCCGACCGAAAACAAAGTCACTAAGCAGCGCAAGAACAAAAGTTTGCCAAATATTTCGGAAATTCCAGCCTTGGCAAAGACTGTCCTACCTATGGCAAGTTCTGGTATGTGGCGTTCAGCTCCCCTTTCGCAAACTATCTGAACCCAGCCGCCCCAAGGAACCCATGAATGGTCTGTTGAGAGCCATCAACACAAGGGTGACTGCGACAAAAAAGGTGCGATCATGCGTTCTTACTTTCACCCTCGGCCTGAAAGAAAATACAGAGAAAAAGAAAAACTCGAAAAAAACCAAGGCCGACAAAAATTGTACGACTAGATAATTGATTCCCACTCCGTTGCTGACTGGTTTCTAGCTGAGGTGACTCACAAGATGTCGAATCCTTCGCCAGAAGTATTGATTTCAAAATGTACGTATTGTGATTGATCTCAGCCACCAAGTTAACAATCTCTTAGCTCAAAAAAACCTTCCGACCGCCGAACTAGATGGTCCGAACGGTGAGCTCGACCTTTGAATGTTTAAAGGTTTTTGCTCAACATTTGAAGCAAGTAATCTCCAAAAAATCTAGAATGGAAAAATTCAAAAACCTTGCGGTCGACAGCCCAAAAGTGCAAGCTGATTTGAATGATATCTTTCACAAGGCCCTGACCAAACGCACAGCTGATGCTGTTGCTGTCAATGTTGTGCCCCAGGAAACGAAACAGCATGAGAGCGCTCCTGCTTCGAAATCAAAAGGCAAGAGGAAGAGCACGGTTGATGAAACTCCCGCGGCTAAATTGCAATCTACAAACGCTGGGAGCATGGAAGGCTCGCATCACCCATCCATCCCAGAAACGGCACGCCACACCTCGCATATACATGTCTCGAAGCTCTGTCCACTCTGTCTGTTGTCCCCTGTACATGAGAGACAGAAATGTCATGTCGTTTTAGGAGGCCCCGAATCTCTCGCAAAACGCCTATCCGACATTCAAAAGGCATCTGACGATGGGCAGTTTGATCGATTCGAGGTCATGACCGAAATTCGCGAGCGACTTCGTTTGGCAGAGAAGAAACGTGAAACCCTACAGAACAATCGTGAAGCCCATTCACAGAGTCAAGATCCGAGTGCTGTCTCTCTCAAATCAATAGACATTGTATCCCAATCAACGTTGTCAGAGGCCAATGACCGTATCCCCACAACTACAACCACTACCAACCTGAAAGGGTCTAGGGATTCCTCTGACGAATCATCTTCCGATGATACTGCTGCTAGTCATGCCAATAGGGCCCCATACGCTTATCAGGACGGAGTCATTTCGGCGGGCGTGGACCTGGCAAACGTCGACTTGGGCAACATTATTCGTGGACCTGGCGTGTCTGCTCTTCGCATCGCCGATTTACATTCACCAGACACCAGCGATGATGACGAGGAGGACAAAGTCCAAGATCAGGTCCTTCTCGAGGACGAACCTGATGCACCACGCCGTTCTCGAAAACATGGCATTCCAGAATCAGATTCTTCAGATGAAGCTGACTCATGTCTCGACGATGCTCCATCCGCAGCAGATGAGCCTGATGATATATCTAGAGATACGTCAAGAACAGACGAGTCTCTTCCACCTTCCGGCACGGACCATATATCCTTTCAAGCTGTGGACCGTGTCGGAGAATCGGAAGAAGTTGACCGCTCTGCTGATGCTGCATTTGGAGCTGCATTAGAACAAGATACTGCCGTATTAGATGCTACAATGTCTACTTCCTCGGAGTCTGCGACAGGGACCGGTGTACCCATTGTGCCAAGTCTCATTCAGATAGATCCGCAGAGTACACTTGAAGTTACACCACCAGCCGCTGCTTCCATCCTGGAGCCTCCTGCCGGATCATCAGGCATTTTACTGTCGATTTCCCCAACAGCCGTACGTGACTCGAGGTGCAACAATCGCGACGATGCCCAACCTGCCGACCCTAAACCAACAGCGAAAATTATCCAGCGTATGAAGACCCGTAGCGGAAAAACTCCTATGAATGAGAAAATTCTTGATGATACAACGACGCCTCTGGCTCCATTTCCCCAACCTAGCCAGGATGCTCCGGACAGTGCTGTACGACGGACTAGGCCTTCAACCCGTCAGCAGACGCTTGGCACAACGGCGCCGTCTGCACTTCCAGAGAAGCTGGGAAGAAAAAGTCGATTAATACGCCCTTCAAATGGGTCTCAAATGACTATAGATGCAAAAATTTCTTCCTCGACCTCTCAAAATGAGATCCGTTTGGACACGTGGGCCACTCTCAAGCCTTCATCTCCTATACCAGATGTTGACTCAACCATGATGGTTGATGAACTTGAGCCTAGTAGCCCCCCTCACGAAATCCATATGGACCTCGAAGACCCCAACACGAACGACTTGCAGAGTGGTGCGATTGAGGATCCTTTGTTCTTCCCAATGGAAAGCTTGCCGCCCTTCCCATACTCACAATGGGGTGGCGAGTCTCAAAAGGAACTCCAGGACAGTCCTGATGACCCAAATAATCAAAACGAGATACCAGTTTCTTCACAGCCTAAGCCTAAGCCGAGCCAAAATTTAAGGTACAGACGTTTGACCGATATCACCAGTGATCACGGCCTCTTCTCTACGCCACCCACCACAACGCGAGCAACACGCTCCTCTATGGTAGCCAAGAAGACGGATATGTATGGGAGGTCAGGACAGGATGAGATCGAGTCGGAATCAGACTCGGAGTCAGATAACTCTGATGCCCAGGACAAGTCACACATACCAAAGTTAAGGAGGGCAGGTACTAGACAAACTCGAAGGAAGTAAGATAGAATTCTTTGGGCAGATCTTGTGGAGACTTCAGGGCTACTTATGTCACTTATTACACTATACATAACCTGCTATACATATATAACTTGGAGAACCTTTGCGGATTCGGAGTTTCGGCGCTTTCGGGGTAACACCGTAACAGTTGTCCCATAGGCACGTGGTGCCGAATTTTTAAACGAATTGACTCGTTTTCGCACTTGCCAACCAACTACTACTTAGGACTCCTACAAGTTGTGAATGCTTTTCACGGCTAGCACACGAGACGAGTACGTTTTCTTCTACCGCCAAGCGCTTCTCCTTCTTGATCTGTCTTCGTATTAGTTACCTCAGTGACCTTGTATACACCCTCCCCAGCCTTTAAATCAACAACAACCAGGTTACAGACTTACAATGCTCAGCCGTCAATTTATCCGCATCCCCCGCCTTGCTCGAGGGCTGGCTACACAGTCAGGCCCCTTAACAAGTCTCCCAGCCACTTTACACCTTAAAACTGGACAGTCATTCCACGGACGGTCGTTCGGTGCCCCCAAGAGTATCTATGGAGAAACCGTCTTCTCAACTTCCATAACTTCTTGTTAGTTTTCCCTTTTCTCGTTTCTAGATTATGATACTTATGTGTTCAAAGACACCGAATCCATGACCGATCCCTCTTATCGTGGTCAGATTTTGGTTTTTACCACACCTCTTATCGGCAATTATGGTGTCCCCCACAACACAGCTCCTTACGACAGCCAGGACGTCGGTGTTGTCCTTGAATCGCAGAACATTCAGTGTTCTGCTGTCATAGTAGGAGATGTTGCAGAAAAATTTTCCCACTATACTGCTGTCGAATCTCTGGCTTCATGGTGCCAGCGTCACGGCGTCCCTGCTATTACCGGCGTCGATACGCGTGCCATCACCAGGCTGCTTCGTGACCAAGGTACCACCCTCGGCCGTGTGGCTATTGGCGACGATGCTTCGGCCGTACCCCCTTCGGCCGAAGAGTATTGGGACCCCTCTAAAGAGAACCTCGTCGATCAAGTTTCAACAAAGACACCTTACGAGCTGAACCCCAGCGGTTCTGTGAAGATCGCTGTTCTTGACTTCGGTGCCAAAGCAAATATCTTGCGCTCTTTGGTTCGCCGAGACGCCTCCGTCACTGTTTTACCTTGGAATTACGACTTCAACGCCATCAGAGATCAGTATGATGGTCTTTTCTTGACGAATGGCCCTGGAGATCCAGGTCACTGTATGGAAGCTGCGCTCAAGTTGCGCCGCACTCTAGAGGAATGGAACAAGCCAGTATTCGGGATTTGTATGGGGCACCAGATCATTGGAATGGCAGCAGGTCTTGATGCGTATCGGATGACGTTTGGAAATCGTGGACACAACCAGCCCGTCCTTGCCTTGGCTTCCGCTGGTTCTATCAAGGCCGGTCGTGTCTATGTCACGAGGTACGTGTCCTTGTATTAACTATAGCTCTGCCATACTGATTCGGTACTAGTCAAAATCACCAGTATGCATTGAAGCTGGAGGACCCCTTCCCTGAAGGATGGGAACCGTTCTTCATTAACTGTAATGATTCGTCTGTGGAAGGCATCAAATCGACTACGGAGTCGGGTAAGAAGGTTTGGGGTGTGCAGTTCCATCCTGAGAGTGCAGGAGGGCCTCTGGATACCATCGAGGTGTGTTGCTCTGATCTCCTTTCGTATAGCCGACACTCAATATCGACACTCCAGATGTTCACCGATTTTGTCTTGGAGTGCAGAGCCCACAAGCTCCAGGCTGCGTCTGTTGCATCGCCTCAGAAGCCCGCTCGGACCATTCCAGCTGATTCGTTTGTTGAACCTGCCGTTATGCCTCGGGTTGCGGTTCAGGCCTGAGTAGTTGTTTGGAAAGTTTCCTGGTTATGTATGTTGTATACATTTGACGTCACAAAATATGATTGTTACATATGATGCCAAATTCAAGTTCAGCTTGATCACTAAAGCCAGTCTAATATCTTCTGACCATATCGGCGACATGAACTTCCTTGACACATATGATATCCCTGGTAACGATGCTCCTCAGCGCCAGCAGCCAGAACAGAACCTCGACGAGGAGGTAAATGAAGTGATAGGACAGCTTGGCCGATTCTGGGGAGGCTTAAGGAAACAGGTAGGCATGATCCACAATAATTCGTCTAATGCTATTTTCATCCAAACTCACAGAGCCAGAGCGTCCTCGAGACAGCGCGCAAGGACTTTGGTGAGGTCGTGACACAGGCTCAAAAGGAACTCTCCAAGTTGGCGAGTGAGCCTTTTGTGCCTCCCAGTACTTCGACCTCCGCACCGCTTCCTGAAGACACTGCGCCAACCTCCGCTACTCGTAATATCGTTGAAGAGCCTTCGGGGCAGATACAGGACGATACACCAGTCGCCTCCGCATCTACGTCGTCCATTTTCTCGCGATTGCAATCCGCACTACCTCCAAATATCTTGGAAACGGCACGTAACCAGTTGCCAGAGTCCCTGAAGAATGCATCCAATAACATTGATCTCCCTCAACTTCGAGCCAATTTTGTGACTGAGTTTCAGCGAGTACAAGGAGTTACTCGTGCACAGGCGGAGGAGTATGCGCACAAGAGTGAAGCCCTCTTCCGAGATGCTGTCAAAGAGGCAAGCGATGTCTTGAGAGACGCAGTCAAGATATTGCCTCCCGAGGAATCAAGTAGTGGGGGGCTGGTCTGGGATGGTTCTGATATGTGGTCTCTCCCATTGGAAGTAACAGAATCGGCGGCATCAGGCATCGTTTCGTCGAAAACCCAACGACGCGTTGAAGCACAGAATGCCGTAGCTACTCGTGCGGAATCTTTGTTCAGGAGGTTGAGGGATGATCCTGTTATTCTCTTACGTGACCCTGCTGTCGACGGCAGAGAGTCTTATACATCGTGGATCCATTCCGAGGTTACTACAAAAGAGGGAGGTATTGCTGGGAAGTACTGGTCTGAAAAGATCGCGACGGTACTAGATCAAGCTGGTGCCGGGGAAGCACTAAAGAAAACGAGAGATACACTAGGTATGTTTAATAGCTATCCAATGCTGTCGACAGTGGTTATAATTGATTTGGCAAGTCCCAACCGAGTTAACTGAGGATGATTTTTGGACACGGTATTTTTTCCGTGCTCATCAGATCGAGGCTGAGGAGCAGAAGCGGAAGACCCTTCTTGAAGGCGCGTACATCAGTTTTGTCTGGCCTCGGCGCCTAATCGTATCGCACAGGAACCCTTCAAGAAGATGACTTCAGCTGGGAGGATGACGACGAAGAAGTAGTGCCCACCGAACCGTCTTCGCTCCAGGACAGCACTGGAACCCTGGAGACGCCGGTACACGCTGAGCCGAAGTCTGAATCTTTATCTGCCACGTCGTCATCTGTCGCAACACAGGACACCAATGAGGAGTACGATGTTGTCTCTTCTGGCAACGTAAGCCCAAGGACAGAAAATAAATCTGTCGCTCGCCCAGAAGACTCAAAAGACACGTCAGACGGAGATAGTGATTGGGAGTAATTATTTTTTTCTATGTTATATGCATCTATGCCATGTTCCAGACTTGCGAGGCTGTGTTGTCGCGGTATATGAATATCATCATGATGATCCACTTGTGAATGAATATGTTTGAATTTAACGGCTATTGCAGCATTGAGGGCTGAGGCCTGAGGGCCAAAATACACATATATACATTTGTCGACAAAATTTTTCAAATACACGTAGGTTACTTAAGTACAGAAAATGGGTCTTGAAGAAGGTTCGAAGGGCTTTAGATTGTGTAATAAAATCCAGGCTGACCCTCCAGGTGGCCAAGTTTCCCCTCACGGCAAAGCCTGTTCCGGCGGATGAACGTGTAGGAAGTCATGGATACCAAGATGAGCATAAGAAACTGGCAGCCAATCGTCGCCCATATTCCGTTAAGGTATCTAGGCCAATATAAACAACCCGTAAAGGAGCGAAAATAAGCGCAACGCACCTAGGATAATCCTCTTGTCGGTAGCTTAATCAAAACAGGAAGTCAAGGTCCAGTTCTTCACGAAAAACGGGACTGAACATACACAGTGGTAGCAAAAATGCCACCAACACCACCAAAAGCAATGATGATGGCAGTCGAGACAGCCCGCTATCCATTGATATAAGTGCCTGTCGCCTTCATTTAACATGAGAGGATACCTTTGTGTGAGATACGACGTTATTGGCACTCTGCGTTCAGATCATGAGACAACTAGTAGGGCAAGCGCATCTTGTTGATTCCGACTCACATATGACAGGACACCGGGAACATTTGAAGAAGCTCCGCCATTTGCCAAAAAGAGTCCTGTACGATTTCAGACAAAAACCTCGTGTCTTGCATATTAATAGCAAACATACCAAAGTATCGGGCTCCGTTGTTTGTAGAGTAACCAGTTACAACGAGCCCCACAATTGTGACGATGGTTTGGGCGGTAATGAGTAGGGCCCTCTTTCGGGTCTTGTCTGAGATATAAGCAAAACCATAACAGCACATAGCCTTTTTTGCCAGTGAGTCGGAGCCATGCACGGACAGCAGACAGACTTACGCCGAATACACTGGGGGGAGCCGACAGCAACAGCGAATCCCGCACGTTGTAACCCATGGACGCAAGGATAATAGAAATGAAAAAACCTTTCCATTTATGAGAATCAGAAAGTGATAATAGACAAACGAGGCTTACCAATGGCGTACGCAGGCATCGTTGCGCACATGAACATCAGAGCTGGACATTATGCGTCACTCAGTTACTTATATGCTGATATGACGGGCATCACGACATACCAAACGCCCACATCGTCCAGTCGCTGAGATGAAGGCCAAGCTTTGCCCATGTCATCTGGTCGGGAAGAGAATCACCTCTATCTTTCTCCACACGGTCGAGAATCATCTGAGGGGAATGGTAAGTATTTGTTAGTCCGATGAATACACATATGGACGACCTTCGTCTGCTCTGGCTGTAGGAAACGGTTCTTGTCCGGGAAATCGGGGACAAAGAAATAGGTGAGAAGTCCAAGGACGATCGTGATGATACCCTCGATGATCTACATTAAATAGATGTCAAGGACAAGAAACAAGGGTGCTGAAGAATGCGACGTACAAACATCCATTGCCAACCGTTAAGGCCAGCTGCAGGTGCGATCTCAGTCAATGCGTATGCTAAAATTGAGTAAGCTTAACGGCCCCGAATCCATTAAGTCCACTTTACCAAAGATCGAGCTGAATCCTCCAATAAAAATGGAGAAGAGGTAGAAGAATGCAAGGCGCGTCTGAACTTCGTGCCGTTTGTACCTAACAAGAGATTATGGGCATCAGAATGTAACGTTTAGGCGACAAGTCATACCAAGTCGTGATGATAAAGACTAGGGCAGGGAAGAAGCCAGCCTGAAGTAGGGTGTAAGTCTCGTTCCCTGTCTTCCTTCAACCGAGGAAAATCACTTCAAAAACGCCGAGGAAGACACGGCAGAGAACTAGATATCCCCACGTCGGGACAAAACCCATTCCAAGCTGAGCCACGCCCCAGCCGACAACACATATGGTGAGCCAAGTTCGTGCACCCAACCATCGCAACACAACATTGCTTGGCAGTTGACTAAAACCAACTCTTGTCATTCGAGGAGAATTGAATGTTGGGAAAGACTTACAGAATAATGTATGGAACAAAATAGAGACACGACGCGATACTATAGCGATCACCGATATCGAGCCTCTGCAAGGAGATGTCTCAATTGGAAGCCTAAGATGTAAGAAATAATATCTTACCAGGTCTACTTGCATCCCAGCGATTCGGGCCACACCCATGTTCGTTCTATCAATAAGAGCAACAGAGTATAGCAATCCAAGCAGCGGGAGCATGCGAAGGTCAATTTGACGGCTATGCTCGTGTAAGTAACAGGGAATTGGTCAAAACAGTGACGAACATACAGTGTTCTTCTCACCAGACCGGGAGGATACTCTGAATCGTCCGGCAAATGCTCCACGTCGTGCTTGGTATTCTCAATGCGCTCGTCCTCCTTGACATGTTCAATACGCTTTTCAGAAATACCGGAAGATTTGGAAGAGGAGTCCATGAGGTTGGTTTATTCCTCTCTTCATGACATACCTTATAACCGCATCAGAATTCTGGGCCAAGAAAGGAGAAGCCAAGGAAGTTCCATGAATACATCCCTGCTGGGAAACTCAGGTCCAAGGGGCCATGTCACAGGTTCACTTTAGGCTTACATAGGAGCAACATAACGCCACCTGCGATCTTATGTTGAGTCGGATCCAACCAGGGGTGGCGTCACGCGACAGTCAAAGGAGCTCGGGAGCAGAAACACAATGGTCGCAGTGAATTTCACTGTTTGCTACACACGAACGGCAATGAGCGGTGGTTTGGAGGCGTCTATCGATGCTGTAAATCTGTTCCTTGGCAGGACAAGAGACGAAACAAATGATTGTGCGGCAATAGAATTAGACTTGGATTTCTAAAGGTTGTGATCACCCCAGACATTAAATTTCAACAGTCCTGGCCATTCAAATTATCCGTATCACGAGTTGCATCGATGGTATGAATATAGGAATCTGCAGGAACACGTAGAGCTGGACAGAGCGAGGTGAGTGATCATTTGGCAGGTACGGTCGTGTTGACGGAGGACTGGCAGCTATATTTGGTCCATGTGGCCTGTCCAAACATTCTTGTCACCGTATCTCACAAGTTGAGCAGGGTCCACCAAGGGCAGACCAAGAAAAAGATATGCGCTTAGGGCAGCGCCGCAAGCTCAAGTCCTCCACTCATCTATGCTCCCGCACCCTCTTTGTCAACTTCTTCCGTCTTTCTTGGATCATCCTGGTTATCTGGGGTGACTTGGGTGCTTTCTATTGGAGTCTTTCCAGCTGCAAATGGCCAGAACCATCATCTACAGGTACACCATATCATATTCTATGATTGCCTTCGTTAATTTGCAATTCTCTAGAAAAGCCAACACGTGTCTTGTTGGTTTCAGATCCACAGGTTCAATATCCTCTAGAACTTGCCAGGACCTCCTTCACTGGCACATTCCGTCGTCTCATTTTTGACATCAACTTAAGAAAGAGCTGGGACGTCACGGTACGACTGCGACCACATGTCGTCATTTTTTTGGGAGACATGTTGGCCAGTGGCAAAGACGTTAGAGACGAATTGGAGTAAGTTACAAACACATTATCTTTGTGAATAAAACTGTAAAAACTACAGATATCAGAGACACGTTGAAAAATTCAAGGCCATCTTCACGCTCCATCCGTCCGTCTCGGTGTTCCATATACCTGGAAATAGTGATGTAGGGTATGTACGGGTGCTGTCTCAAGTCTTGGCTGGCGCCTCAATTCCATAGTATGGGTGTCTCGTCCTCGGTTTCTAGGGCCATTCGCAGCCGCTACATCGATCTTTTTGGCCCGTTCAATCAGCAGGTCGTTATCCATAATCACACCTTCTTGTTGATCGATGCGCCTGGACTAGTTGATGAGGACTACCAACATGCCGGGCATGCTGTTGGGTTTGACAAAAGCCCATTGCCCCATGGAACGGCTAATTTTGTTAAGAATGTTGAACGAGGCAAGAATTTTTTTGACTTTGTGTGAAATCACTCACAGACGAACATACATAGGTGAAAAACCCCTCATTTTGCTCAGTCACATTCCGTTGGCCCGACCCGATTCAGCCTCTTGCGGACCTCTGCGGGAAAAGGGCACTATACGTAGGGGAGTTGGTCATGGGTACCAGAATACCCTCGGGAAACAGACGACAGCGTTCTTACTTCAAACTCTCCGGCCATCTGCGGTCTATAGGTCAGGTCGCACACACTTGTTTTACTGACGATAACTCATTTCATTTTTTGACAGTGGTGACAACCGCGACTATTGTGAATACATTCACACGGCAAAGAAAAACAAGCCTACTCACACCGTCCCAGACGTTCGCGAGGTCACAATCAAGTCTTTTTCCATGGCTAATCACATTCGTTACCCAGGCTTTCACTTACTCTCGCTGACAAACCCGACCACAGATCCCAATCAGAAATCTTTCCGCGACACGCCGTGTTTTCTCCCAGATCAATACGGAGTCTACTTTCGCGTTTACTTTCCGTGCTTTCTTTTGACAATCATCACTCTTGTGATCCTTTCCCTTCTGCGGCGTCGTAATGGTCGACTGCCCAGGCCTCAGGTTGATCCACTTCGTTTATCGCCCAACAGCAGCGGTGCAACTACACCAGATGCAGCGCCAGAGTCGGCGATTTGGTCTCCATATACTCCTGCCGCACCCACTAGCCCGCGTAGCACGCTTCCACCTGTTCTTCGGACATCTGGCACCCTTGCAGGTTCCACGTTTCGCGCTTCAAACCCTACCACACCGCTCGGTTCTCCGCTCCTTCCCCCAATGTACTACTCACATGACGATGATGATGATGAATCTATGTATCCCCTACAGTACGCGGCCCGCCAGAATGGACGGCGCACCCCAGAAGCTGAAGAATGGTCACCTGGGCATAATCGAGTTGGCTCAGAGCCCCTGATTCCCCATTTCACATCAGCACCAGGTTTGAAGTCCACTACCCGCCGTGGGTGGTCTTACTCTTGGACATTTGTCTTTCGCGGCCGCCGAAGGCGCATGACAATCGCTGCCCCTACTCTTAGCATGCGTTTGTGGAGTGATTTGAGGGAGCTCCTTCAAGACGAGGAACGCATCCCGGTGCGAGATCGCGCCCTTCTAGCGTCACTCAAGGATGTATTTGATATTTTTTGGGTTGTTTTTTTGGTTTGGATTCTCCTTAGCTGGCAATGGATGTTTTAGATTACTATTTGGCACATGTTATTAATATGGGCACGACCCTACATTGGACTTGTACATACATCAGTAGTAGATTATTTGCGATTCTGTATCACACGATACAGAAATAATAAGCTATGAGAACTCGGTAAAATCTATGAATGCCATTTTGGCCCCTCTCCGTTCCTAATTTGCTTTCATCGATTTCGCTTTCTCTTCTTTTCTCTGCTTCTCGGCTGCTTCGACTTCAGGAAGTAGGGTAATTACAAAGCAGGATGCACCAAGGACTGTGTAAGGATACATCAGGATGGAAGAGACCATACAGAAGCATATGATACGCACTAAAACCCGTTATCTTCTCAAAAGGTGCATGGAAGTATAGACATGTAGTATACGTTGCTAAGAACCATATTGCGATTAGGGTGACGTTTGCAACAACTGCGATGGTATGGAGAGTTCCACGATAAGTCAGGTGCAACGAATATCGGACCTGGTCGGTAAGGAACAATATCGCCATGGAAAGGAGGAATATGTGGCCAGAGACGTCGTGTCCTCTCCTGAGGCGTGGAATGGCACGCCAGTTAACGGAAGGCGCGAAGTTTGATGATGTGACGAAGAGCTCGGGGTGACTTGCGGGAGAGAGCTGGGACCTTGTGAAGCATAGCTCGACTGGAACGGTCAGAGTGTCGCCGGTTGGTAGGGCAAGAATGCATTCTCCCCCTGAGGCGACAATGAGGCGTTCGAGAAGAGCAGGGCCAAAGAACCATGCAGTGAAGATGAGCCACATGCCCGTCTGTACGCCCCATTTTACGACGCGTTCTCTAGTTCTGATGGACGGAGGACTCGTTATCCACGAAAGAAAGAATGCAGCGGAAGTCCATCCCCATGCCTTCTTAATGAAGTAAACGTTGAGGACGTTGGCCTTGTTTGCGAAATAATGGGACTTTGAGAGTGGATGTGGCAGGTGCGTAAGAAGAGGGTTCGAGGTGTCGAGATATGTGTTGTACACAACAGAATATGCTGTTGCAAAGGATGCAAGGGCAACGAGTGCAGAAAAGACGCCTAGACGGATATCGATCATGGTGGTTGTAAATCAAGTCTGTCCAGTCCGTTGCCGATACAACACGTCACTCCATTATTTCATTACATTTCTATTCGAAAAATACTTATTTTTACATCCTACAGCCAATCTAAAAATTCTGGCGTGAAATATGTCATGATCAGCGTAGCACCTTGAAAGAGTCCTGAGTTTTGTGACAAACACTTCATCAAGATTGACATACCAGCACGGATCATGCTCTCGACGGTTTCAAACGCCATCGTTTTGAGGTCATAAACACCGGCCGCAGCACCGGCATGCACCATCGCGAACTCCCCGCTAACCTGGTAGCAGGCAATTGGATGGTCAGAGGCAAGCTGACCCGCATCGGCAATAATATCAAGGTAAGGAAGAGCAGGCTTGACCATAATAATATCAGCGCCTTCCCCGACATCCCTCAGCTTACGTTTCGGGGCGGATCAGTAACTGTAAGACTAGAGAGATGTGCGTAGGCTTACAATAGCCCTCCTGGCTAGACCTCGACCAGTTACTGGAAGTTGGTAACATTTACGATTTCCGAAGGATGGCACGCTTCCAGCTGCCTCTCTGGAAAGTAATGAGAATGAAATCAGATGTCAATCGTTATATCTTTCGAAGTTGGGGGTACCTGAAGGGCCCATACATGGAGCTGGCAAACTTGGCCGAGTAGCTCATGAGCGTGCATTTGTTCCCCAAGCCAGCATCTATCAAGCCCCGCTTAATAGCTTTTATACGGCCGTCCATCATGTCACTGGGAGCAACACAGTGGGCACCAGCTTTTGCGTAGTTGACAGCCACCTCGGCAATGCGAGCGACGGAGGGAGTGTTGTCTATCGTACCGTCCTGGTTGAGATATCCGCAGTGTCCGTGGTCGGTATATTCACACAGACACACATCGGCTGCAATGTACAGATCCGGGAAGAGAGATCGTAGACGTTTAATCGCAAGAATTACTGGACCCTGTGGGTCATCTGCGGGGGTGCCGCGCGCATCCTTTTGCATTCTTGAATATAAGAGAGGGTTTGTGTTCAAAATACAACGTACCTTCACACTTTTGAGGGGCACTCCGAATAGGATGACGCTAGTCAAGCCCTTCTTCACGAGTGGACCGAGAAATTCTTCGAGCCGATTGACGCCCCACCTGCACTGACCCGGGAGACTGGAAATCTCCACGCGAGCATTTTCGTCGTCAGTGATGAAAATCGGGTACATGAGCATGGACTTTGTGAGCTGTTGCTTTGCTTGCCATGAGCGGGTGAGGGGATGAACGTATCCGCCTTGGAGGATAGAGCTTCGATTCTGTCAGTCTAAGTGAGACCATGACTGGAGCATACCGCTCACGAGATGTCGATAGTAGAAGCCATTTGTGCAATCAGGTTACTTAGGAAGGTGGGAGAGAGAGAAAGAGATGTGTGATAACTCGGAGTTGAAGAGATGGCAATGCAGATCCGACTGTCCGGAGTCACCCATGAAACTCGAAATGTACAATGCATGACTATTTCAACTTGCACTCGGGGCGGGAGCTTTTCAGTCTAAACTCAAGTGAGTTGATACCCTGCCATCCTAGGCCTCCAGGATCGATGAGTGGTGGCGAAGCCGCCTGAGAGCGGGAATTGATTCGGGCTCTCTGTGGGTGTCCAGACGATGATCCGGCAGTTTTTTCTCTTTGAATGGGGTCTACTTTGGCGGAACCTTATTACAAAACTGAAAGCACTCCCAAAGGCCCTCTCAAGTGCCTGGAGGTATGCAAGATGATATCTTTCCGATCTTGCTGCCAACTGTAACCGGTGCCGCAGCTACCATTTTTGGTGGCGTCAAGCGCGGCTGAAGTAAAAGAGGCGCCGTTTGCGGAAATATTTGTTTTCGACGACATGAGGACAATGGAGAAGGCAGAGTCTGCGCAGAGGAACAATGAGGGCTGTGAGCCTCGTGTTGTCAAGGGAGACGCGGCCACGTGATCTTGTTGAGTGTTTGAAAAAGAAGAGCTGATCGCCGCGACCACGCACCCCTCGCCACAACCAGCATGCTCACCCCATCCCCTCTCCGTCAACGCCCTCTCTTCCTCAACGACGCCGCAGACAACCACCACCGCCGCAGGCAACGGCGAGCAGCAGCAGACGAACAAGACTCCTCCATCTCCCCCCCATTCTTCACCACAAATACTTCCAACCCTCTCCGCACTCCAGTCAAACAGATACATCGCTTGCCAACCCACCTTACGCCATCTGCTACCCTCGGTACAAAACGCAAATCTACTCCACATACATCCACTCCAATCCGTCAACATAACCTTACCCCGCTCGTCATATCTTCTCGCAACAACAATCCTGACTCTGACCTCGTCATGTTCGATCGTCTCGCACCCCTCCCAGCACCCACTTTTGTCGCGTCTACTCCACAGACAAAGGCAGAAACAGATGCCCATCTTCGACGCCAAACCGCTACTCTCACACGCCTAAAGTTGTCCGACTTTGTAGGCGAAAGTTTAGATCCAATCCAGCCCCGTGAGCATAATCCCTTGTTCACTCAATCACTCCACCGCAAATACCCTCGCAAAGAACTAGAAGAAGAAGTCGCAGAGGCAATTTCACCAGGCGGTCATGTCATCAAGCGCAGGGCCCGTCGTCGTCCCTTGTCCGCCGAACTGCTCGAAAGCGCTCGTTCTTGCCCTTCTGCACATGCAGTGAGTCATTACGTGCTCTCAAAAGATACCCCTTTCTCATCCTTCCCTTTCATTCAAGGTACCTACTTCAAATCTAAATAGAGCACCACGAAATACTGGCATCGTGTTCCCATCAGCTCAACACCCAAGAAAGCGAACAACTTCCGGCTCATCCTCATCAGACCCAGGGTCTCCTGTCCCAAGACGCCGTCTAAGTAATGCACGTCTTTGTCCCCAAAAACTTACTTCCACTCTCCCAACAACCTCTCGCCACATGAGTCGACAAGACTCTGCCACACTATTCTTTGGCCCCGCTATTCCCCAAGCCAGCAACTCTGCCCCGGTGACACGTTCCAGGATTAACTCGTCATTGTCTTCTTCCACATCTGCCGTTCCTCCCAAAGCCACGCGTGCCACCAAGGCTGCAAACCGTCACAGCTACGCAGGCCCTGGGGCAACTCACAGCAACTTCAACGTATGGAACACCATTCAAACAAGGGACCGATCACCGTCTCCCAAGTCATCGCCACCTGCAGGTCCAGTTGGCCGGTACCGCAACCAAGATGACGATGACGAAAATATATTCTTTGGCAGTGGCTCTCAAGGACCATCCTCTTTTATCTTCAACGTCACAGAAGGCACACCTTCCCCGACGTCCAAGCGGCCTAGTACAACGACTCTACCGAGAAAATTCAAACCGTTACGTGACTCTGGTATTGCGCTGAGCGATGACGACGATGATATGTCCGGCGACCATTTGAGTGTGATGCCTGGTGCATCGACCAGTGTTGGCTCGATTCAATCCGATGCAGAGGACAACCTGGTGACTCCCGGGTTCGGACCCGAGACTGGTTCCGGGTGGCCAAGCGTCTTTGTCACTGGTACCGATGACGCCGGTTCCGGAGAAAAGCTCGACGTTGATGCATTCATTATGCGAACTCTGGCCGCCACTTCGAAAAGCCGAGAGGCGAAGAAGAGGGTTCCTGGGACGCCCGTGAAGAAGGTCAAGACAACATTCTTGCCTGGTGGTGCGCGTCCATGGCAGAGTGCTGTCGCAGCCAAAGTTGGACCACGCTTCGATTTTGAGGAGGCCAAGAAAGGGAACGCGCCCCGACAGAGTTTGCCGGCGGCTTTTCCTCCTATGGGAAAGTTGGGGAAGAAGCCTACTACAAAGCTTGCCCTAGATCAGGACACCGAATCGGACACCGACGACGATAGCCCAGGAAAGAGAGGGAACTATGCTAATCTGGGCATTGGTCGGCCATCGGCTTCGACACCACATGATGGAAACCCTTTCAACTTCCGTGCAAGATGGTTGATGCGACGTAGCAGCAGTGGTGCGTTCTCGAGCGGTAGCGAGTCCATCTCTTCATCGGGAACACCAACTCGAGCAGGTTCGTAATATTATAACTTCTGTCATTGTTTTTTTGCTTAAAATAAAATAAAAACAGATCGAAAGGCGTCCCGCCCATACTTGCAATTATCCCCGTCACAACAGAACTCGTTTAAACTTGGACCGATACGAACTGCATCAAGTTCATCAAGCAGTTCTGCAGCAACACTCAATTCCCCTAGCATTGCAACATCTCGCCGGCTTCAAACCAATCAACCCCGACCGACTCCCGCCTCACGTCGAATGTCAGAGCCTTTCACCGAGACGCCATCCGGTCGATTCACACGTGATTTCATTGCAGACGATGAAATCGGCAGTGGGGAATTTGGCAAGGTTATCAAAGTCCGTTGCAAGAATGTTGTTGATAGCGAGGTTTACGCGGTGAAGAAGTCAAAGCGGTTGGAAGGTCCTCGCCATCGGTAAGATTTTGGGGAAATACCATTCAAGGCCGGTTGGCATGGCATGGACACTGATACTCCTCTGTTTTTTTTTTCTAGACTCCGCTTGCGAGAGGAAGTGCAGGTCCTGCAACACCTGTCACAGGTTGCCGCTAACTCCGCGTCATATGAAAGAAACCGCCATCCGAACGTCCTCGCCTACATTGATAGTTGGGAAGAGGACGAGACGCTGTTTATTCAAACCGAACTCTGTGGTTCAGGCAATCTTGCAGAATTTCTATGGGAGTTTGGTCGTATGTACCCGAGGCTTGCAGAAGAGAGGGTATGGAAGATTGTTGTCGATCTGAGTAACGTAAGTTAATTAATGCTTATTCGGTTCCCCTTTTATCTTAATCGCTTTTTTGAACTAACCATCAAAACTCTCAGGGTCTCCGTTTTATCCACAATGCCGGTGTCATCCACCTGGACTTGAAGCCTTCGAATGTGTTTGTCACTGACGAAGGACGGTTCAAGATTGGGGATTTTGGAATGGCGACCTTGTGGCCACGGCCAAGCGAGGCCGAGACAGGGTCTGGGTATGCAGGATTCGAACGGGAAGGCGACAAGCTCTATTTGGCACCTGAGGTTCTTCAAGGCCATTATAGCAAGGCGGCAGATGTGTTTAGGTTTGTCCCACCCTTTTTGCTCGGCATGATTGGGGATTCTCACGTCACTGCAGCTTCGGAATGACAATCTTGGAGACTGCGACCAACATTGTGGTTCCCGATCAGTAAGTTCTTTTTTTTAGTGGTACCCCGGACCGGGGATATCAAGAAGAGATTGCTGATGGTGTTGTAGGGGAGAGGGATGGCAGCGACTGCGTCGAGAGGACTTTTCGCAGGTTGATTTGGACGAGACGAGCGCGGAGCTTGTGGAACTGATTTTGCAGATGATGCGGACGGAGCCCAGTGCGCGTCTGAGCGTGGATGATATCTGGGGCCATGGAGTGGTGTGCCGAGCAAGGGAAGTGATGGAGCGTATGTATTTTGCAGCGAAGCGGGATGGGACGTCTTTGTTTGCGGCATCTCCGTTAGGGAGTGTTGAAGCTGGGTTCTTGGACGAGATACTGGGACGGGGGATGGACATGGGTGTGTAGTATCTAGTTTGTAGTTGGATATCAATGTATGATCAGCTGGTTGTGTTCCTGGCGACGGGGCGGGGCAGATACTGTCTGCTTCAGGGTTTCCGTTGTTTTCGCCTGTCCCCTGCTGTGAACCGCCATCGTATGTAATACATATATTCCTTTCTCTCTCTTTCAATTATGTTTTCCCGTCCTTACCACGCACAACATCCTACCCACCCTCCCTTGCCCAACATGGACCCCTCTGCTGCCGACTTTCGTGCCTTCTACCCCTACACCCCCAACGAGGTCAAGCATCGCAAGAGGACAACAACCACACAGCTCAGGACTCTCGAGGCCATCTTCAAGCGCGACACAAAACCAAACGGCCCTCTACGTGTCGAGCTAGCTGCTCAGCTAGGCATGACCGCCCGTGGCGTCCAGGTGTGTTTACCTCGCTGTTTTTTTGCCCGTTCTACAACATCTTCTTTCCCAAGGTCTGGTTCCAGAATCGGTACGTGCTCTCAAATCTCTATTTTATTATTATCATCGTCCTTATCCTACATAATCAAGACGAGCAAAGGAAAAAATCAAGGCAAGCAAAGCCGCAAAAGGCTGCGATGGCGAGATTCTTGACCCACTCGACTCGCCTGACGACGACCAGCCCTCTTCGCAGCGCTCAGCACCCAAACCCACGCCTACAATCCAGATTCCCAGGCACACCACCTCGTCCTCTGAGCCATCCAGCCCCGGTGGCAAGCTACCCTCCGGTCTCCAGGCCATCCCCGAACCCGCACAGTTTCCATGGGAAGAACCCAACCACCTACATGCTTATCGTCGTGGCTCCTTGCCCGTCAACGCGTTCCCAACCAACGACTGCTCCCTGGATAGCCCATCACTCGAGGATTTCGATCCTCTCGCCAGACGCCGTTCTGTCGACGCGAGCCTTCAGCGCCTTGCCAACAATCCCTTTGCGCCCCTAGCACGAGCCAAGAACGGCGCCATCTACGGTCCGCGCGCTATTGCCCCCATCCGGCGACCTTTCAGCCGAAACCCCTACGGTCTCACTCCCCGAATCGCAAACTCCTCAGCATCTATGCCCTACCGCTTGGACATGCGAAGGGCTTCAATGGGTAATTTCCGCGTTTCTCCTCATAGTACTGCTTCTCCCTCCCCGTCACCCCTCTCTCCTTACAATGGAGTAGTAAGAGCATCGCTTCCTGACCACAACCTGTATGCAGTCAGTTCTCGAACCATATCACCACCGCTTCCCGGCCCTCTCCCCTCGCCCAACTTCTCCTTTGGTGCAGCCAGCACACCATCCATGATTTCCGCCAGTTCTGGAGACAGCGAGCGTTTCTCGCCCGAACCTAACCCTTACTCGTATCGGGAAAGCGACCAGGACGAGGACGACGGTACTCCTGCCTCTTACTACTCTTTATCCCGCTTCGGGTCGATCGCCTCGATCGCGACGAGTGATTCTAGTATCAACAGTGCTTACTTTACTGAGCAAGTGGGATGCTACAAAGATGATCAGGACGTAGGAGACAGACGTGGCTCATGGTACGCCTCTCCAAAAAAACACTCTCTTAATGACCTTTCCTGACTCTTTTCAGTGCTTCTGGACACTTTGCATCGCTTATGTCGGGTCTCGATGTCAATGGTATGCCGGACAGTGTGAGCCCGCATGAACATGCCGTCTATACCGTTCACGAGGATACTGGTGTTACGGAAGTCCTAGCCGTCGTCGGTAAAGGCCACTCTGTTGAATCGACTTCTTACCCATCGCCCTCGTCCACCATCTCTCCCGGTGACAGCCCAAATCCACAAGGTACACCCACGGTCGTGCCAATCTCCCGGTCCAGTGAGCTCAACCATGCCTTGCAAGACGAGACTGGCCAGGTATTTGACCTTGCACTGTATTTGCATAGCCACTGATTTTTTCCTTAGGTGCCATCATCGACGCATGTGGAACAAGCATACAGCGAGGTCACCCCTGCAGCAACTAACAATGGTCCAAATGATCAGTACTATTATGCTCAGGATACGAACCGGCTGCAGGCAACCTCTGAACAGGCTTCCATCGAGCTCAACAAGTACCACTATAGCTATGACGTCCCCTATCTCACGGAGAGCTATCCACTCCTCGAAGGGGAGAACCTTGCCTTCAACCAACAAGCTTTCGAGGCCCCCGTCATGTCGTACGAATCAGCCGTGGCATTTGACGCTGCTGGCCAACACATGGAACAACCTTACCTCTACGCTTGAATGTTTTCAATGGGGTTAATTACCTCATGTCCATTCATCTCCGTTCCTTTTTTGAACCACCTTCGTCTTCGCCTTCTCCGTTATCCGGACCACACCCATTGCGCTTAAACCTGTCCCCATGGCCGTGTCCCCCTCTTGTACATGTCTTGCTCTGCGTAACTCTTCCACTTCTGTCGGCAACTTACTGTCTTTCCTATTCTGTCCCTACCAAATCACACTCCTTTATCCAGCACAAACCCATTGTTCTCCTTTGCTGTTCCTACCCAAAATTTCATTGTAAATCATGTACCTCACTAATACATTCCCCCTTCGTTGTTATTACTTTATACCTTCCGACTTTTTGTACTGCTGGCTGTGTCATCTACATGCTTATTTACTTACACACTCTTTCTTTTGCCATCATCGTCCTCTAATATACCCTACACTACTTACTGTCGTCGCTTAATACCCTTGTTGACTCGCCCTCACATACCTACTTGTACAAATTCAAATCAATTGGCTACATATCACTTTTACTTTGGTTCAGGAAGAATATTTGATAGAACACTGAACATGTCCGATATAATCTCTTTCATCATGTCGTCATCCATGCGATGCATCGGCACAGAACACGAGGTTATCGGTCAACAATTTTTTGAATGATGTATAGATGTTCAAATGCGCCTAAACCCAGCAATTTATCATACGAAGCTCAAGGACTGCGTCACAGAGACATCACATACAATAAGCGCGTTGACATCACAGCTTCTCGAGGAAAAATGTAAGTGTTCGTGTCATCCTTTCAGACATCCTTTCAGACTCGTTCGACTATAAGGTTTCTTCGACAATATATAGATCACGATCAGAGGAGGGGTGGCATACTAGTAGTCAGGAGATGAAGATGTCACTGAAACGCTCAGATTGGTTCTGCGGGATGAATGTCGGAACATACAACTAGCCAAGCTCATAGTATACTTTTGTAAATGTAGCCCATTGCGTGAGACGGAGACGTGGCTGAGCCGCTGAGGTCAATGGCGCAGATATGTGTGAGGTATCAACACAATAGAGGCAGCTCTCGCGCGCAACTCTTGTTGCACAATTAGTATCTATATATCCTACGGCGTTTTGGTGGATCTTGACCTAAGCTCCTGTCAAATAGAGTGAGATCTCCGTCAAAAAAATATAAAACACCTGATATACAGCTTTGTATGACACCAGCCTGATTGCACACCGTATGCTCAAGGATTTGACATCTTGCCAACAGCGATTCGACAGAAAGTTCAAGGATGGCGAGTAGAAATCATATCTAAAGAAGCTGCCTTGATTTGAACAACATCATTGATCACGGTGGCGTAGAAGATCGAAGACTTCCCAAGTCATCACGTACGAAGAAGTTGTATACATAGTACTTGAATCGCTCTAGACCCATTGATAACTCCATGGATAGATCAATGTGAAGACAAACGCATGTGACGTTTTCTTATGACCATCTGCGCCGACAGAAAGGCGAGGGCGCCCATTGTCGAATCAATCGGCGTCGACAGGATTCCAGCTGATCGCGCCATCTTTTCCTCGATCAAGAGCATCCAGTGCCGCCATGTCTTCCTCCGCAAGCACAAAGTCGTATACTTCCGCGTTTGAACGAATACGGGATGGAGTGGCGCTTTTGGGTAGAGGCACAAATCTAATACAAATAAAATATAAAAATAAAATGAAGCTTGCGCTTTAAGGCATACATACCCTTTCTGTAGGGACCAGCGAATCAGGATCTGGGCTGGATCACGTTTGTACTTCGGAGGACAGTTGATTAGAACCCTCGAATCCTTTGGATCATATCAATGGGGTTCCCTTACCTTTGTTGCGAGTGCGGTGATCTGGGGGTCGTCCATTTTACCGCGTATAATGGGGCAGTATGCTTGCACGACTATATTGTGATCCTGGCAGTATGAAACGATAGGCCGCTGTTGGCAGAAAGGGTGTAGCTGTCGGGTTTCCGTAAGCCAAAAGTACTAATAGCTCAGTCTTACTGGCACCCTACCTCGATCTGATTCACAGACGGCATGGGAAATCCGGCGTTTCGAATCTCTTCGAGATGCTTTACGCCGCTGTGGATGAAGATGGTTCGTTATCCATGATCATATGATAACAACTATGGTGTAGATGGTGTGGGTGGCATCCTACCACATACGTACTAGTTTGAGACTCCCACTGATCTTATTTTCCCAGCAGCCTTAGCTTCGTGAAGAGCCTTGTACGTTGCGAGACGACGCTCCGTTCCAGAAAAGGGGTCATGGATCAAGAATAAATCTATGTAATCTGTGAATGGTATGTCATACTTCCAACACCGTGGGGTCGAAAGTAGCTAGTGCCATACCGAAGTTGAACTTGGAGAGCGATGTATCCACGCCACTCAACGTGCTCTCGTATCCGTGTGTTTTCGAGATGCATTTGGTTGCTGGAATTATCGATCAGAGATGATGACCAATGTAGAGTCCAGAGTCAAGTGCATACTGATGAACAGATCCTCTCGGGGCAATCCAGAGTCACGGACAGCTTCCCCAACATGAGCCTCGTTACGATAAGCCTGGGCCGAGTCTATATGTCTAGCAAGGGTTAAACGCTTAATACCGCCGACTGAAGCTCTATTTTGACGTACATACCTATACCCAACCTTGAGTGCTTCGAGAACAGATTCACGAGTGGTATAGTTTTGGTATACACCAAAGCCAAGAAGTGGCATCATATAGCCTTCGTGGATGGGTAAGTCGCGCCAAACATGCCAGATGCACAGAAAGGACCTGAAGAGAGCTTGACTGTCGATGCCAAAGTGGGTGCAGACATAGTAAGGAATCCTATATGTATACTGTATAGGTTGGAGAGGCTGAACTTCGATATTCTTAGATACAAAGTATGATGATCTGGGCCGGCCCGGTGGTATTACATGTAATTGTGATTACGCCCTCTTCCCTCTCACTCGGACATGCAAAGGCCTTCCCCTATATTTTGGGGTAAAAAGCGCCATAACTTGAAAGTCTTCAATGCTAGCAATCGATTGGTTAGCCCGAGTTGAATGAACAAACGAAATCTAATCCCACGTCGTGTCATGAATTTCCATGTCAATCTTACGGAAAACATTGGCAAAGAGGAGATACAGTTCTGCCCATGCGAGGCTGAGAGCAAAAATATCTGTTAGGGGAAGGAAATATATATGCCAAAGTTAAGTGCACCCACTTGATCCCCAGGCAGCTCCTAGGTCCTTTAGAAAATGGAACCAGGAATTGCTCCATTTCGTGGAGATTTGTGCTATTTAACCATCTCTCAGGACGAAATTCGAGAGGATCGGGGAACATTTCGGTGTTATGATGCATAAAACTCGCACCCATAGATACAACGACCTGATTTTGTATGAAAACTTGCTGGTTTGAAACTAGACGAGGGAGTGGGCAACTCACATTAGCAGGGACAGCTACGCCTGCAATCTGAGTAGGCGAGGGAACTACTCGAGGAGCAGGGCTAACAACGCCATGGGTCATCCGCAACGATTCCTTTATTATTGCTGTCTATGTTGGGCGTGTCGGCTGAGGTGTGGATGGCAGACAGTATCGATGGAACCTACAAGGTAAGGCAACCTTTCAAGGGAGTCGTATCCAACGACCGCCTCAACATCAGGCCAGGCGCCTTGTAACTCTTTCACCAGCTTCTCGCAAATGCTGGGATTGTTCAAGACATGGAAGGTTCCAAGTGCACACGTCTTGCCGACCGTCTCCGAGCCCGCCGATACCATCGTAGCTGCTTCGTCAATAAGAGACGATCTAGATGGCCGTTCGCTGTTCTTTGCATTGAGTAGATGATGATAGATGATTTCCTGCTCCGCACGATCCAAGCTCGTCGGATCCGCAAGGACGGCGTCGATCTGAGAGGTCAAGTCAGCGATGAGGAGCCCGTACCCGTACGCCTCGGGACTCAGTATCCGAGCTAGCCAGGTTGGCATACCCTTGAGCAGAGGCATCGTAAAAGGGAAGTGCTGCATGACGTGAAAAATTAAGCCGGTAGATTCGAACGCGACAAGAGTCGGGTGCTTGAAGTCAGGGAAGGAAACGACGCCGTATGAGCGGGCGAAACAGTAGGTGGTGATCACTTCCATTGTCGCAGAGAGATATCCGAGATACAGATTTACAGGCGTATCGCGATCGTAAGAGAGGACCGCGTTGAGGAGTTGATCGATCTATAGTCAGACTAGGAGGTTGATACCAATGAGCGGACGATATGGTATGAGCGGACGAACAGATGACTGGATGACATTTTCCAGCTTGAGAATAGCTTTTCGCGAAAAGAGCGGGCGCACTACATCCTTTCTCTGTTTGGCTTTGACGGGATCGACGTATCCAAATGTTGACTCTTTGTTGAAGACTTGATAGTAGTATTCTAGCTTCTTGAACTTTGATCCGGAAAAGTAGATGTCATCGTATGCGCGGGGGTCATTAAAATGGAGCTTTCGGTGCCGCGTATAAGTGCTTCATGCAAGAAGTATAGAGGATGCGTTGACACTTTACTTGTTCAGGGCCAAACCGAACGACGGGTCCTGCAACGGACGTAAGGGACTATTAATAGCGATTCAGATCGTACGGATATTACCATAAATTCTGTGCAACTCCTCCAGATGATCGACCAGGGCCCCTTCGCAAACGATATCATAGTACGCCG
>JABAJT010000023.1:0-31877 GCA_018850275.1 Tephrocybe sp. 9174TJB
AGAATAAGCGAATAACATCTATATCGACAAGCCAGAAGTGTGTCGTCTGATGGAGGAAGGTGCTTATGCGATGCGTCGATGCTGCGTTTGATGGTGCCTTCAGCTTCAGCATAACGGCCAAAAGCATGCAGACAGGCCGCTTGGGTGGCCTCGACAGTGGCAAGAGCGCATGCCAACTCTTTGGAAACATCGTCATCGAGAAATGATCTTCCCATTTCTGTTGCCCGTTCCACAGCTTGGAGCGCATCCTTAGGGCGGCCAATGTCAAAAAGATTTCCAGCATAGCTATCAGTAGCCGTTATATAATCGAAAGCAATGGCAACATCAGTGATCGGGAGAGGTCCTATAATCTTGAATATCCGCTCATTAACCTGAATCGCCTCGCGAACGCGTCGATGCTTTACGAGAAGAAATTCTTGTGTATAAAGGGCGTCTAAAAGACGTTTCCCGACCGCTTCTGAGTGCTCTAGAATGAGCATCTCAAGGTCTTCAACGACTGCTGCATTCGTGGAAATTGCCTGGGCATCTGAAGCCATGTATGCAGAAGCAGACGTTCGACGAAGCGCAGGAATGTAGTTTGAGATATCCTTGAAGTTTGCTCCCGAAGCTCGATATTGATGTCGATAAATTGCGATCGCTTCTTTGCCTGGCTTGGAGGCGGCGTCGTAGTCTTTTGCGGTATACATGCAGAAACAGAGGTATGAAAGGCTCCGGGCTAGGTGTAGTTTGGCCAAGGATTCATTCGAGTCCGTCTGTGCCACCTGTTCTCGATAAATGTTAACGGCCTCTTTGCAGGCCTCCACCGCTTCAACTGCTTTGCCTGCCACAATGAAATCGTTCGCGAGATCCATTAATGCATCTGGGACTACTGTTGGGTCCACGGAATCCACAGAGTCCACAGACGCGGAAGGCAGATAGGAATCGATGATAGTCAAAGTTCGATAGATGCTGACAGCCTCAGTCCTGAGGATGACCGCAGTGTCGGTCCGCGCCAAATTCCTTAGTTTTGCCGAAGATGAGTGCAAAGCGTCGGCAAGGAGTTTCTGACTCTTATTAGATTCTCGAATAAGGGCAAGAGCTTCCTCAGTGACACGCAGGACTTCATCAGAATGTCCAGCTTCATGAAGAAGTGAGGCATAGTCCCACAAGCTGTCCAGAAGCCAAGGTGTGTATCTCACGGGCTGGAACTGCCTTCGACCCCGGTATATCTCGACAGCACGCTCTGCGTATACCAACGACTGATCTTTGGGGCGCCCTTCGCGCATAGGGGAAGATGCGAGATGGGCATAGCATCCAGCGAGGTTCTCCTTGAATGTCGCATTATTCTGGGCTAGGACTTGATATATGGCCACAGAACGCAATTGGGTTTCATATGCTTCATCGAGGCGCTTCTGGTCCTGAAAACTATATGCCAGGCAACACAGTGCACGGGCTGTGTTGTATTCAAGCCATGTAGTCTCTTCCTCATCCCACCCCGCAGGAGACAGTGGACTTGTACTTCGCAGAGCTCCTTCGGCCTCGATGCTTCCTGAAGCAGGCTCCAAATATTGCCCCTGAGGAAGTGATTGTGCCGATGTCAACCAGGTTTCCCACATCGCTACATTTGCACGAATAGAATCTGTAATGGTAACAGCCTCTCTTGCAATTTGCATGCACATGTCGGGATCCCCTCCCTTCGATGTTATGGACCAATACTCGTTGAGCGTGGTGACCAATTGCGAGCGTACTTCCAGTGCAGGGTCCTCTTCTACCTGCTTCCGTTGCAGATCAAGGGACTCTACAATGACGGCCACTGCTCCCTCGTGGTCATTGATTTGAGATTTGTATCTCGACAAGTTACGGAGAGACAGAGCCAAGTAAGGCCTATAAACAATCGGATTGACCCCTACCAGGGCCCTATACATGGTTACTGTCCAGGATCCCATTGCCTCCGCGTCAGAATACATTTCGAGGTCGTAAAGCCTGATGGAGAGATTGACCATCTCCCAAGCGCCGTCTTGTATGGAAAGCTCTGCGGAATCATCTTTAAGGAGACCAATTATTTCCAGAGTTTTGGCAACCACCTCGCGATGGTTATCCTCCAGCGTAGGGCCGATACGATGGGGAGATATTATGGGCTTGAAAGGGGAAAGATAAAGATCATTGGGCTCCTCGTTTGCAAATGTTTTTGATACAGATATCTCGCTAAGAGAGTTGGAGATGGTTTCGACTTGATGGTGAAGATAGAGAGTATTGATGACATCGATAGAAGGATGAATGAAAGTAGAGGCGGAAATATCTGTAGATTGAGGGCATTGTAGGGTTGTCAAAAACCCTTCCATGTGCCCCAGCATCACTGTTTGGTTTTCATTGAGGTTGAGTAACGCTCCCTCCATCCTTGTGGTGGTTGTGTTGATCTGGTTGACTGGTTCTTCGAGGCGAGCGACTGCCATTAACTGGGATACTGGAAAATTCATATGGCATTCAAGATCGTTCGCGAATGTTTACTGACCGTAAATCTCCTGTAACACCCATGGATATGGTCCTTCAGTTCTGCGATCTCGCGTTCAACCTGATCACATTCTCGCCAGGCCTTCAACGCAGCTCCTATCTTCCGCCAGCCTTTCCGCATAGATGGTGTCAAGAGCTCTATGCATCTTGCATGGATGTCCTGTATTTCCCTGGGTCAAATTGTGTAGGAATTTGCGTCCAATGCGGGCAGAGCCAACGCGACCTACTTCAACAACTTCTCCAGGGCCTCTTTAAGTTCCGGGGATCCTTCTAGCGCACCACCACGGGCCTCGTTGAAGTTCGCGATATCTAATAAGCCTTCAAGTACTTCATTAGCTAACTTTCGTGCACTTTGTCGGTTTTGGGGGATCTGCCGTAAATCGATATAGGATTGAGGACACTTTCATTGGCGTAAGTTCAATCGGAAACGGACCTTGTCCACAGTTCGTTTGAGTTCCCGCGCCAAAGCTATGATGTCTTTCAGGAAGGTAAGCAAAGTTATCGCACTCGTGGCAACCTCCATGACCAGTCAGTCTATGGCTGGCAGAGGTTGGATAGAGGTTCGGGACGTTTGGAGAGCCGGTGACTTCTGTTGGCCATAATTATACCTGCATAGATGACAGAGATGTTGGCAGGCGATGGCAGGCACAGCCATGGTTCGTGATCAAACGGTCGTGATCGACCTGGGTCCCCTGCTTTTCTTCGCCTACCTCGCCGATGCTCAAGTCAAGTTCATTCGCAGTCTATATATTATACAATTGATACAGATTGGTATACATGATGTAGGTGCAGTGTCCATAAGCAAGCTTGAAGTCTTAAAATCTACCAGAAAGCACACCACCCGGAGAAACACTGACACAGGTTTTCGAAAGCGGTAGCTTGTTCTATGAGTCGATCGACTTGAACCTCGACGGTAAGGGCAATATCGGGATTGAAATCGCGGCCTAGGACGATAGTTAAAGGGTGGTCTTTCGTTACATCGACGAACTCACCAGTTAATTTATGCTGGACACGGTTATACACGAAGAGAGCACGCTCGTTGCGAACTTCCTGTGCTCCAGGCTGACCCTCCGCTTCTACAAAATAGAGTATAAGCGATGATACGAATGACAGTAATCGACAATACCATTGAAAATATCGTTCTCATCCGCCTTCAGCTTACGTATGGGTGCCTGAGGATGAGCAGCCGCTCGTGAAAGATCTCCAGAGCGATCTATGTCCTCTGTTGGTGAGATGAAAATCAGCAGAGATTCACATAAGAGAATGACAATCGTACCGTCTATTCTTCTGACATCAACTTCGGTTTGCATAAGCCTCCAGTTGATCAAGGGGTCATAAACGAAGGCCTCCAGTACAGCCATCAACGACTCTTTGTTGTCCCGCAAGACTTGCATTGTGATTTCACATGTCTTACGGAAGCTTCCCTCAATACCGCTTACCTGGAAGGAAATATGTTTAGATCAGTAAGTAGAAGAGAAAAATGTCCAACCTCCATGGCGTGAGTCAGCATCCTGGTCAACCGGAATGGAACCTTCTCCGGGAACTTCTCGCGGTGCATTGCAATCTCGAAGCAATCACCAAAGTCAATGTGAACGACTTTTCCAGTGCTGCGCTCGAGCAGAAGATTGGAGGGATGTCGATCTCCGAGACCAAGGATATGTCCGACCATACTGTTCACAGCAAGCGATCTGGTGTAAGTGGCACGACGTTCCAGCCAGTGCTCGGAGTTGGTGCTCTTCAACCAAAGCACCCTGTAGAGGTCTTGGCCGGTCGTGTTTTCTAGAGCATATTCAAAGACTTCGATCTTTTGCAGTAGCGTCAAGTTTTCATAGTCGGGCGCCATCTATACCGATGTCAATGTCATATGTAATATTTGATCAGGAAGAATGTAGACATGCCTGGAGCATCAAACGGTACTCAATATTGAGCAGAACTTTGCGTGAGTCGCGGTAGTCTCGAATAAGGACGTGGAGAGTATCACTGCCCTGCACCCAACCAAGAAGACCAGCATTAGGGGCCAGAGGGATAACAGGGTATCGTTGTATATGCAGACGGCGCTTGAAGCTGTCCGTGTCAACAGAGAGCAATGTATTCACGAGGCCAAATAGTTGCATGACTCGCTCGTCTTGTCGAAGATCCTCATGACCTGTATGTAATGTTAGCGATCGGTAGGGTTCAAATCCATCAGCGCACCTTTGAGTACATATTGGTAGTCCCTGCCATCATTTCCCTTAAGTGAGAGACGTCGTGGCCGTTGTTTAGACGCGATGACGGAAAGTTTGATACCAAAGCTCGCAATTTGGATCACAGGCCTTCCACTCTGGTAAGTCCCTGTGTGCGAGTTAGGCTTTGGTGTATTTAACACACTTAAGATTATAGATTATTACCTGGAACTGCAAGGTCAAGATTCCTAGCTTTTAAGAGGCTCGGCGATACGTATTGCAAATCAAGAGTCGTCAACTGTGGCAGTTGTTTCTCCACTTTTTTGAAGACCTATTGCGCCAGGATGAGCGAATGCCAAGCCCCAGATATGAAGAATCTTACACCGAAATAAATGTCCCAGGCTTTGTCTAGCTCACTAGTATCGCCATGGGTACGCCATCGTCGGGTTGCTTCGCGAGCTTCGTGAAGTTCTCTACCAAACACCTGGGCAAATGACGTTTCTCGTGCAGTGGTAGGGCCCTATAGGAATGAATCAAGCGAGTGAATACAATCTAATCTGGGAAAACTTACTGCTTCAAGCATATCGTGTAAAGGTTCGAGTGCAGCAATCATGCCATCAGGATTTTTCTCTGTAAAGAAGTGACGGGAAGCCTCTTCAAGACCTTCATGCCAGAGCTCATGCCACAAGATTGCTACGCGGATGAGCTCGCGACTGACAATCAAAGCCTAAATGCATAATTAGTACAATACGCCATAGTCCAATCACGCTACATCACCTGTGATACAATTGTAGGGCTATGCTCCCGCATGCGTTCCATGATAGAGAGGGCCGCATTTCGACGAGAGGCACTCGAAGATTTTGATGCCACAGTCAGAGGATAAATCAGAGCCTGAGGATGGTGCTTTCCGACATCAGCTAAAAGGTTGTTGATATTCCGTCGAATGTTTGCGTGAGGAGTTTGGATACGCGCGATAATCTAATAGACTTTGGTCAGCGTCCAATCAATTTCAGCTATTAAACTAGTACCTGAGGTATTACCACCAACCATGTATCGACTTCGACGGTAGAAAACCCGTTGTCCATAGCATGGCTGACGTCGTCGTTGGCCCCATATTTGAACCACAACGTGAGAAGGCGAAGAGTGTCTTGCAAAGCCTCTTCGTTTCGAAGTGATATTGATCGGAAGAAACCTATTACATGGAAATTGTTTTGAACCTTTGACAAGTCTGCAGGTGGTAGTGGTGACGTGCTTACCCTCCACTGCTTGGACTACGTGAGCAGCTAGTCCACTTCCAGGAGCATCCAGGGAACGCCCTTGGGTTTGGGTTTCCATGTAGCCGATGACCTCGAAATTCGCCAGTGCCCAAGTATGCCACGCCTTATACCATGTTGGATCAAAATGTGTTGCGAGGTAGTAGGATTGAAGAATATCTTCGACATTTCGCTATGCAAGATAACGTGAGCAATAGCGGCACAGTACACAATAATACTTACCCCTCCCCAATCGTCTGCCAACTCGACCTGCCACTGGCCAGTCTTGAAATAACAACGGGCGAGAAGTTTCGATAGTTCGCTCAACTTCTTTTTTGGGACATCACCATGCAGAGGGTTATCTCCAGTTTCGATTGCCAGGTCCCTCGAGAGGCTTGCGGCAAACTGACGAAGGAACCCAAGGCTTTCTTCTTTCGCCTGATTGGCCCACATAAACTTCAACTGAGCATATACAACGTTCGGTGGTGCTTTTGTGCTTGCTCCTTGACTGTGATGACGCTGCGCTTGATGTGTGAGCTCAACTTCGATAAACAATCCAAGCTGATAACGCACTTGGGACGGAGACAATAACGAGTTAATTGTCTTGTCAGCCAAAGCCATACGCTCTGACTTGCGGCACAGGTTGGCGAATTTGATCCACATCATAGGGTCAGTCTCTGGATCGAGAACTAATGTCCTGACTTGCAGAATACGTTGCCAAACCTCAACGTCAGGTTGACAGCCTCGAAGTCTAATTAATGTTGGCTAAGTACGCATAAGAACGTTTGTATTGAAAATGAGAGATTACCTTTTCATCCAAGTCTTTCGCATCGTTTGTTGGCGTTCGGGCTGATCAGCATATTGTTTGTAGGATATAATCTCTTCTAATTCTGAAAGCATTTGTGCGCGGACCATCACACTAAAAAATAGGTTTAATAAGACGGCAATTAGGGTTGAGACGCTCGCTTACTTGTACATCCGATGATAACCTTCCCCAACGAAGGAACTCAACTCCGGATCCAGTAGATCGCGGGCCTTTGCAATTTGAACCAAAGCTTTGGGAAACTGATTCTGATGTACCGAGAGGATAGCACGATAGAAGGCACGATCAGGGGAATCTGCTTTCATTGTGGCGATGTAATCGTCCATCCGGTCCCATTCATGTAACGACCATGCAGCGGCGGCGGCCATGGGTGCTATTTCCCGTTTGTATTCGTGACCTCCGCTGGACCACGTTTGCTCCACTTGTGAGGCCAGGTAATCCCACTCGCCGAGAGCATGCAAACACTTCATTCTGCCAATCTGAATGTCTTGATCATCTGGATCTAGCTCTGCCTTACGTTCGTACGCGGTCAAAGCCTCCTGCCAGCGACCAAGGCGTTCGTACCACTCCTCGTGTTTTGTAACATCATACTGTTCCCGGGCAGTCAGAAGGGTACCCCATGCGGCGTCATGTTGCTGGAGTCTCGTATTAATTGATATAAGAGATTCAATGACGGCGGGCGAGGATTCGGAAAAGAATTCAAGCTCTTTGTAGTGTAGAGCTTTTGCGTATGCCATGTACTTCATCGCGTACTCGCCGAGAGTCCTGTGTTCAATCGGGAGGGGCTTCTCTTCGTGTTCCATGAATTCAGCAAGATTAAGTAGGCGGTGGATGAGGTCAGCCGGTGCAGTCGCTGACGTTATAGCGTACTCAATTGATCTAACAAGATCTTCCTGTGTGGCAGTATTTATTTAGCATGAGGCAATGCAATGCAAGTCAACCCTCCTGACCTGGTATTGATCATATAGATCTGTCCAACACGAGAGGAATGCAGCATTGAACAACTCCTTGGCAAGAGGAGGATGGATATCCACCAAACCCATGCAAGCACGAAGGGCATGGGAAGGGGATTCCTTCATGAATTCCACGCCAAGACGATGCATCCATTCTGTCCAATCTTCTTTGGTAGATACTTGTGATGTGTCCCAAGCCTGCTTCAGGTGTTGCTGATTTACTGCCAATTTGGTGGCCTCTGCAGGTGCTGAGAACTCGGGGGCTTTGTTGCTTTCACTTTGCCTAGAGAAGAGTTGAAAGGTTAAGAAAAAGGCAAAGCTTGGCTACACACAGGATGTCCAGAACGCCCGCTTCTTGCGGCAAACGTTCGCCATTGAGCAATTTAGAGATAAGATTTTCATACTTGGGGTGAGTAACCCGATTCCTGAGTATGGACTACAGGAAGATGAACTTTTAAATTGCTGCGGAGAATAGCAATTAGAAGCTTACTTTGTTTATCGTCGGAACAAAAATGGCAAAATCTGAGCCAAGTTGAAGGACGAGAGAGCAAAGGGTATCCATGACAGCCATTCGAAGTTCATTATTGGAGGTGTCCAAAACGCGTACGATGGGATGGATAATTCTAGATGCGTGGTCAGAAAAGTTAATTCGTTTGGATAGTCCGTCGATGATCTGGATGGCCCTCTTTCGTAGTGCAGTTGTCCCTTCAGGCCGTTCGTATGATTTCACGATGATGGGAATGACAAGGTGAAGATATTCTTCAAGGTTAGTCCCAAAGGTCAAGAATGCGTCGAACACCTTGATTTGAGTACTAATCTTCTTCTCGTTCAACTCGCCTCCATCAAAAACTTTGAGAATCATGGGTAGGATAGTCGACAGGAATGGTTTGAATTCAGCGTCAAGTGCTTTCCCTAATGCCTCGATCAGATTGACGATGGGTAACTGGAGGGTGCTATTCTCCCATAGCTCTGTAATGAGGCTGAAAATATCAAGCGTGAAATTCCGAACATGTTGTTTGACGATGCCGACAAGGATTGCAAGTTGTTCCAGGTAGAATCCCAGTCGAGCGGTGGGACCGCGACTGACAGCAGCAAATGCAGGGATGATCTACATTTTCATGCTATTTAACCAGTGAAGAAGGCTTTGTTGATATTCTCATACCTGTGGGAGGAAAGTCACACATTTGAGGCCTTGTGTCTTGAAAATTGACATAATAGCTTCAATAACACTCGTATGGTGTGTATTGAGTGATTGATCCTTCAAGATTGCAAGAAGCGCGTTGATAACGACAGATTGGAAATAATCATCTGATGGCGCAGGTCCATTGTGTTGGCTGAGGGGTACTTGATTGACAGCGATCAAAGCAGTTTCGCTCGCCTCTCCCTCGGGTCTGATCTGTTCATTTCATTATAAGAACAAAGACACAATCGGAGGAAACAGTATTCAAACCTTCCGCCGGTAGGGATCCAGAGCTCCCATAATCCCCAACACTTTCACAACCTCACGTCGAACAGCTTGGTTGCTCTCTGTCTTGAGAATCCTTTGTAGAAGCTCCAGGAGTTGTGGATGATCGGCCAGAGGTGTAATGACGTATCCTGTGCTCGAACATACTTGTCCGAGAGTATGGAGGGCAGCGTCTCGCTTAATGAGCGAAGGATCAGCAAGCCGTGACATGATCACCTGCATGAGTTCAGGGACATGAGGCATGGCATCCTCTCCACTGACACAAGTGAGTTCACCGAGACACATTAGCACATTCGCAGCAACGGTGGGGTTTGGATCGTTTGCTTTTTGAAGGAGGACTCGGAGCATGGGGAGGGCATATGGTTTAATTAGGCGGTGAGTTGCACTAACCAACAAGGTCAAAAGTCGCGTACACTCTTCCCGGTTGCGACTGAAACAACGTTGAACGACAGTTCTAAGGGAAAGAAGAGATGAGGACGTACAGAACGGTCGAGTACTCTAGTTCAGTTAGGAGTTGAATAAGGGCCTTCCGCAGAGATGGCATGACATATGCTGGATTGTGTTTCGCCAGACGACCAATCAACCCAACAGCAATTACACGATTCTCGAAGTCCTCGTCGTTTAGCGCAATGAATAACGACCGGACATTCTCCGCTTGAGCAAGATGTTTGTCGAACCTCTCGTGTAGAGAAGACAGAACAGTATGTCGAATTGATGCATCTGGATCAGCAATACCGACGACCAAAAGTTTGTCGAGGACATCACTGATTACCTCGATGGCATGGCTACTAGATTGATAACATATGGGATCGCGCACAAAGAGACGACAGCAGGTCAGAGCTGCAGAACGTCGGATCTCTGGATGATCATCTTCAAGGTACGGCAAAGCATTCGTACGCACAAATTCATTGAGAACGTGCCCACTGAAATCAAAGGAACCCAGTGTCTGCAATGCAAGGGTAAGGAGATCCGGGTTCTTTTCCACTGCCGAGACTTGAGTGGCGTTGAACTCGCGATTCATGGCGGGCATTTCAGGACGCGAAAGGGAAGGAGCTCCCAAGGGTTTATATGGTTGGTCGCTCAAAATCCTCGACAGCAGATCTAGGAGGCGATCCTGAATGGTTTTGAGCATTGGTGGAATGTACCGAGCAATTGCAGCTAAAGCTTGTCGTAGGGACTCGCTCAGCCCACACGCAAGCATGAGATCAAGTTGGTCATGGAGTAATTTGGTGAGATTTGGTCCGACAGCCGCAGCCAGCATGCCAACACATTGAAATAATGGTTCTTCTGAAGGCGCATTCTTTCGTCTAACGAAGCTAAAGAAAAATCCGTGACACCAAGAGCATCAAAAACTACTCACCCTCGGCCTTGAAGTCCTTGTTTGATATGGGCCATGATAGAATCGAGAAATGGTTTCATGTCGCTGCCCACTGCAGTCGCAGTGTGTCCAATGGCGAGAAAGGCTGATAGGCTCAATCAGTCTGATAAAAGCTCCGTAAGTTGAAAAACACACCAAAAGTTCGCTCGTTCGGCTTTTCAACTGCTGTCAAAAGGTGAGCCATAGCCTTGTGAAGGAAATGCTCGGTAAAAGTCTGTGTGTCGTAGGCAGCAAGGGAAGGAATGAGCGTTATGACCATCTTGCGAACGAGGAGGTCTCGGTGAGTCTTGAACCTCAGAATTTGCTCAGCGGTATCTAGAAACGTTTCACGCATGAACTAGAAACTAGATATCAATGTATTGTTAGGCATGAGGATGATGATAACACGCACCATTCCGGCGTGAAGCAAAAGTTCACGATAAGTCAGTAGCGATCCGTGAATAATCTCTGGTTGTGATTGTTTGAGACCTGTTTGAGCGTCTTGAAGAATTTTTGGTAGGTAGGTGCTCCGAGATTGTCGTTCCCTCTGCAACACAATTTCCAAGCATGCGGCGAGCAATTCCGCCGCTCCCTCCCGCACTATCAGACGCTGGTCGCGTAACGGTACAAGTATGTTGTCAAAGACGACACCAATATGAGAGTGGAAGTAAGTGGGGCTGTTGCGAGCGAGTTCCTTGAGGATCAGAACACCAGCATATCGTGGTGACTCCTGCTTGTCTGGCTGCATCATCTCAATCGCAGCCGGAACTTCCTTGTCCATAAAGCGTTCTCCAAATGCCGCGCCGCCAATTTCAGCGATTTGGCCAAGGGTTTTAGACGCCGAGAGCATGAGATTGACATCGTGGTTCGGTAGAAGGTGTTTGACATAATTCCAGAACCGGAACAAATGACGTTTCGAGTCTATGTTCTCCTCTGGATCAACATCGAGTAGCTGGCCTGTTAAAACATTAGTTTAGACCAGATCTAGCACATTTCAAATCTTCGTACTAATTGCTACAAGACCACCAAATGCTTCATGACTGTGTTGACTATGGGTGAGCTCGAAGAGTCGGCGGTTGATGTTATCATCCCATAGCTTCCCAGCAGCATCTGAGGACATTTCTGAGACGGCCATGGATAACTAGACACCATTAGGTCGCGTTGATGACATGAAACGAAGAAGATTCACATAACGTCGAAGTTCCATGGCGGCAGCAAGCCGCTGGTCACCATTCTTGCTCTTCAGGTCTTGAAATATCTTATCCGTCCCGGACAGCTGCACATTGGCCGCCATGGTGCCGTGCAATACGTCGGTATGTGGACGCGTGGATGCTCGGTCAGGCTGAGATTCAAGAGTTGCGAGTGCAATACTCTCACGGTCAATGTCGCTCTCTTCACACGGTCGATGCATCATCATTATCATCAAGCTTGCTTTGGTCTTCATCCATATATATCGATCCATTCCTGTCTTTTTGAGGGCACCTGCGGACATATAATCGAGCACGGAGACTCATGACCTCGAACACGTCAGTCCACGTCCGACTCAATTGTAAATGAAGCAACCTTGGCAGGTCCACAGCAGCATTCAGAACCGTTCATGGCGGAGATGCTTGCGTACCATGTTCGGCATCCAGCGTACATAAAGCTTGCTGGTGTTACAGCCGCAATGTGTAACCAATTTCACTATGTCTTCAATTCCAACATCGCAACAAGCTTGGGTTGAAGAACGCCGAGGTACACCTGCGAACTCTCTTCGACTACGGAGCGATTGGCCGGTGCCAACACCCCTTCCATCTGGCGATGTCCTTGTAAAGGTGCAGGCATGTGGGCTTAATCCAGCGTAGGTGTTTAATTACCTTGTTTAAATTTACTAACGATCATGAATTATTTAGAGGATATAAGATTATGGGATTCTTCCCCGACTTCCTCAGAGGGCGCCCTATCCCGTCAGGAATGGACCTATCTGGCGTCATTGTGGATAGTAATGATACGGAGTATTCGAATGGTGATCAAATTTATGGTTTTATGAGCTTGGGTGCGTACACTGTCGACGCCTTACAACCGTCCAATTGTCTGACTGTATCTTCAGGCCTATGCCAAAGCACCAAGCAAGGCGCTCTTTCTGAGTACGTCCGCCTTCCGGCCACTCACTTTGTTCGCCGTCCCCCCACAGTCACGCCTATTGAGGCTGCGGGGATACCCATGGTCGCACTCACAGCTTATACGGCGCTCGTTGAGCTTGCGAAACTTGAAGCAGGGCAGACTATCCTCATATATGGGGCTAGCTCTGGCGTCGGCCTCGCAGCTATTCGTATCGCGAAGAGTCTCGGTGCCACAGTAGTCGCCAGTGCGTCCAGGAGGAATGAGTCGCTGGTTCGGGGAGTCGGTGCGGACGAGGTACGATAACTCTTTATTAATTTCTACCAAGGTCGTCTCTTACCCTCGGACAAGTTCATTGACTACACGACTCGACCTATTCACAAGACACTTCTCGCCAATCCCCCTTCACCTAAATTCAACGTCATATTTGAAGCAGTCGGTCTCGCTGACCCTTCTCTGTACACATATAGCCCTGCGTACCTGGCTCCCAATGGAGTCTTTGTCAGTAATGGCCCTTTCCCTAAAGACACATCATTGTCCGAGCTGTGGAATGTCGTGAGGACCATCTTTGCGATATCCACCCCACGGTGGCTAGGCGGTATTCCTAGGAGATGGACGTTAGTACTTTTATCAGCTATATTCCCTCTAGATGTTAACTTCACATTCCAGCGTCGTGGCTGATATCTACAACCAAGCGAAACTAGACGCGACACAGGTCCTGGCTGCACAAGGTAAGCTCGCTCCCTTGTTACAAAGTAGAGGTTTACGATGATATGGCAGGAGCACTTAATCTACCGATTGATACCGTCTTCGACTTTAAGGATGTCGTTGAGGGGTACGCAAAACAAATGACCAAGCGAGCTAGAGGGAAGATTATCGTTCGCGTTGATCCGACGGTTTAGCAGAGGGGTGGGTCAGTGGCATTTTTTTTTAGTCTCAGCTATGTTCGTCCCGTTGTTCCAGTGCTATTCTCTCATACTATGTACACCACTATAGCTTTTGTTTGGACCACCGGCCATTCATGAGTGCTTTGCCCTCCCAGACGTCATCACCAATTACACGACAATAATAGGCAATATAAATCGGCCCTATTTGGCAGGTGACCACTGGTGATTCTGTGCATGTGGTTTATTCGACTTCTTTCCATTCCACTTCCCGCGTTGTCATCATATACCTTCAATCTTCAGGCGCGTTTCTGCCGTCATGCGGAGCTACGCCACAAGGTGTTTATGCTCTGCCTGTGCTTCTATTGTTCCAAGAATTTTGCACGTGCTAAGTTCCTGTTGCTTAACAATCAGGCTTCAAAATAAGACAGCGGGCGACACTCCCTGGAGAACTTTCATACACTTTGGATGTTTTATCTTCCCATATTGCTCGCATTATTCGCACAGCGCCTCCAAGATGTAAACGCCGGCTCTATACCAAAAGAACGCAATGTTATCATTCAGCTTTTTGAGTGGCCCTGGGACAGGTTTGTCACGATCTTTGCCTCATGCGCGAGCTGTGTTTTGGGTTAGCTTCATCGTAGCGTCGCCTCCGAGTGCACAAACGCCATTGGACCCATGGGTTATGGCTATGTCCAGGTCAGCCCACCATACGAGCACGTCCAAGGTGCCAATTGGTGGTCCGACTATCAGCCTGTCACGTACCAGCTCACCAGTAAACGTGGAGTATGTCCGGAGCAACTATAAAGAGCGCTCGGCATTCACGGATTCTGTTGTTTAGAACCGTACTCAGTTTGCGAACATGATCAACACCTGCAAGGCTGCAGGCGTTGATGTTCTTGTTGATAGTCTGTGTTCCTTTCATTGTTTCATCTATGCTACTGATGTTCATCCCTAGCGGTCTTGAACCACATGACTTTGTATGTTATCCCGTTCTGTGGGTATCGTAACATCCCTCATGATTTGTTTCGACAGAACTACGGAACCAGCGACCGGCTTTGCAGGGTCTCCGTACTCCAAGTACAATTAGTAAGGACCTTTCACTTTCCAGTTCGGTTTCAAAACATGGTCTAACGTTGAATATGTAATAGTCCAGATGTACCTTACATTCCCTCCAACTTCCACTACGGGAACGGCGATGGATCTGCTTGCCAGATTTCTAACAACGGAACTACGGCGGAGTAGGCTTTTCCCCCATCATGATGGCGCTAATTTTGAGCTCTTACTGAAAACGTGTCAAGCCTTCAATTTTGCGAAGTGCGTTATGGCCCCATGTCACGTTCATCTATTGCTGACGACCATGCAGCTGGGTGGACTTGCTGATCTTGCACAAGAACAACTGAGTGTACGGAATACTCTTGCTGCATTTTTGAATGATCTCCTCTCCCTCGCGAGTTCTTCTTTTCATATGAAAGTGTATTCTTGCTTAACATCGCAAGTTTAGGGAGCAGCTGGATTCAGATTCGATTCAGCGAGGTTGATTGCTTCAACGGATATCGGAGCAATCCTTGGGATGTTGAACAAGCCATTTTACGGAATCATGGTTACTCTTCTTTATCACTTCCTCCGCATTCCGCGACTGGAACAATTGTTTGCACAGGAAATAATCTACGGCAACGGTGAACTGGACTCTCAGTCTGGAAATTATGCAGCACACGGGTATCAAATATGATACATGTTTTTAAACCATGGGCTAACCGTCTTAATATGTAGTGACATAACCGAATTTCGAGCAACCAGAGCAATCATGGAGCACTTTTTAAATCTTGGCGTGCGTTAATTTGCTTTCAGTTCTCAAACTTTCATAATTATTGAAAACAACATAGATCACCGAACTCGTGACGCCGAACCGTCAGTAGTATCATCACATCAATCCTGGCACAGTAGATTCTCAAGCATCTTTAGCAATGAGTGATACCTGGGGTTATCTACCCTCATCACAGGCAAACCTTGTAATGGCCAACCAGGACACTGTAAGTATTGACATGACATCGTTAAACCCTATTCATGCGGAAGCTACAGGAACGCACTGGCGGCTCTCTCAATGTCAACTCACCAGATAATGCCTACGTTCTTTCGGCCCTTTTTATTCTGGCTTTCAACTATGGCGTCCCCACTATCTTTTCCGGATATGATTATTCTGAATATTCCGACCCAGCGCCTCAGGACGCGACTGGACACACTAATCCTGTCACATGCTTTTCCAACGGATGGCGGTGTGAGTTGCGTCAGTAATTCTTTTGTATTTTGCTGACTGGCATCCAGGCGAACATCGCTGGATGGTCAGTCTCATGTCTTTGATATAAGTGTTGTCGAAAACCATTGTGTGGGGTAGGCCATTCAAAATATGGTCGGATTTCACAATGCGGTCGGAACCACGCCTTTGACCAATATATTTAGCGGAAGTTCCCAGCGCATTGGTGAGTAACTTTCGAGCCTTCTATGGTTTGGGTTTTCGACGTGCGATATAGCGTTTGGCCGTGGAAGTATTGGTTTTATCATAATCAACCACGAAGGGAGCACATGGACTGCTACTTTCTCAACATCCTTGCCAGATGGAAACTGTGAGTGATACTACTATCGGTGTCGGGAAGCGTTGATATCATTACGACGCTAGATTGTGACATCATGTGAGTACATCGCCAAGTACCGTTATCAAGTGAATTGACTTTTGCGAAGCCATGCAAACTTTGATAGCTGTTCTGCTGCAACTTATACGGTATCAGGTGGGAGGTTTAGTGCTTCTGTGGGAGCTCACGATGCGGTGGCGGTTTACGTTCGATGAGTGGGGTCTTTCCTTACCGGTTCCAGTGCTCTCGCCTTTACACATTCTAGTCACACTGTTTGTTTCCTGATGATTTTGAATAAATCGTATTCTGCCCTCATGTATCACGCTTCATAGGGGATGTTTGGCCGAGTCTTTGATTTCAAACAAGCGTGTAATCGAGTTGCGGGTGGCCTCCTTCGAATCTCGCACTTGGGATATCCTAATATGCCTGGTGTGTCGACTCTCGAAGCACCCAAAAATCATGGGATACCTGTCAGGGCACCTGCATCAACAAGTCTATGGGCACATCTTCTCAGGAAGGACACACGAATTCAGGATACACAAGGACTAGCATCATCGAATCCAGGAATTACCTTACCACCAATCTCCCCTTTGGACAAAAATGGGACATCTATGCGGATTCTATTGCATGATACTCAAGCTCACCTCGACAAGTTCTCAGTCAGCGCAGACAAGCTTCTCGCAGGTGTCGACGAAGCTGCCCGCGAAATATCGATGGTCAACACCCTCTTTCAGCGTGCTAATGAGGCTCTTACCGATGAAATGGTTGACTTAGGTCTGTCTCTATGTTCAAAACCGTCTCTGACTGTAGCTTCCGTGGTTGTATGCGCAAACTTACCGACACGATCCAGTAAACCGCAGTCAAACTCAACTTCAGGCTACCATTGGTACACCTGCCCAAGCAGGGCAGCTTGAAAGGTTATCTAAGGAAATGACTATCCATTTGGAAGCCACGGAAAAGCGCCTTGACGCGATTCAAATTGTATGCGTGCCATCAACTATCTTCCGTTTTGAAATCTGACAGGGGTGGCATTTTGGCATCAGTTAACTCAGACACATTCGCAAATGCTTCAAATACAATCCCAGGCTCTGCAGTCATTACAAGAACAACACGGAACCATACTTGCTGCTCTTTTGCCTCTTCTACCCTTGCTTCAGGCTATCCCCCTCCATATAGATGTGGCTCGTAATCATTTGTCTGAGCTGCTTACCGTTCCGACGGTTCCGCCTCCTTCCTGCCATGGGTCAAGTGACTATCAGACGAAATCCACTGCCAGTATGAGCCAGAGAAGTCACCGAAAAAAACGATCTAGCTCCACTTTAAGCCCTGGCACTTCACCGTTTTCATCTTCTACACGGAAAAAAGCGCGAGGTCCTCCAATCATCGATGCAATCGGATCGTCTGGAATACGAAACGCGCCTGTCTTTACTCCTACGGCCGCTCCTCGTACTAATCGAAAGGAATTCGGTTCTTCGCTGCATGGCATAGCACCTTTCGTCCCTGATCCCTCCCCACGGACACGGAGTGAAACGATTGTTGTGCCTAGCCCGCCACCAGAAATATTCTCAACAGGAGGCCCAGATCGGACAAACGAGGACATCTGGAATGGTCTATGTCCGCCGACTGAACAACAACCACAAGATGCGCGCTTAGTTCCTGTTTTGTCACAAACTACTTTTCCACAGTCTCACCCAGTAACATATCCTTCTTCAGCCACTTCTAATAACCCGTCTCCTCTTTTGGGGCGTTCTTATGTGATCGAAACTCATAATCGCACGGTTGATCCAGGACTGGTGACTCAAAATGAGTTTGGCAATACGACGCCTCACTCTGAACTACAAGTTCCGATGGGCGTCGATTCCGCAGATTCCTCTAACAGAACAATGCTGCCGTTAAGCGCTGTCATTGGGCCAACCCCGACGCGTCACTCTTCCATGATATCGCCTTGCAACCCTGCTTCTAGATCTTCTCTTGACCCTCCTTTTGTCTCCAAGAGCATGCATCCTCAAGCATCTGCCTCGTTCCGCCTGCGGTTGTCTCGAAAGAAATCTTCATCTTCGTCTGGTGACAAGCCACCTACAATGATTCCGCCGTCAATTTCCCCTGTGCTATTCCTTCAAGCAAAGGCCCGAGAGCGGCGATCGCCTCTGGTGAGATATCAATCGAGTTTTTCCACGTTCATGTATCCTGATACCCAACCAGAGAGAAGGAAGGCGCTTCATACCCTTGGACGACTCCGACTCCGATGAGAATGGCAGTGACTAGCTCGGAGATTGTGTAACATTACTTTGTGAACATGGTATAACAATGAATTCATTGCTTGCACGGAGGCGTATGAGGGCTACTTGTAATCTCGTGGAGCATAGCATTCCAGTACTGTGTGACCTCCATTCGAGTTATGCAAAGTCGTCATCGACTTCATCTTACCTTGTGTGCTGCCCAGACTTCTTGATACTTGCCAGTTCGGAGATAACTCAAGTTCGTTCGTTGTCCTGCAGTATGTATTATGTTTACACTTGACATTTGTTGCCTGCCTTGAAACCACGTATGCATAGTCTGTGGACGACTCCACTGCCGATCCGGGCGGACTTTGGGCATTTAAGCATATCGTCAACCCTTGATGTCGTGATCCGAGGGTTGGGCGGAAGATGTGGACCTGCCCGCATGACGACAATTGTTCCCATCTTCCCTTTTTGCGCCACAGTATCTTGAAATAAGGCTCTATCAGAAAGCAGTATAAGACATATCCTGGATATATAGAATTGTGGTGCGACTGACAGCACACTGAGGAGCATATAGACCTAAGTCCGATCGGACAAGCAGATGCAGGCAGATGCTGTAATGTTTACGCAAGTTGACTCCTTTTGGATTTGTTCTGCCATCAAGCTTGCATCCAAGGCTTGAAACTATCCTTTCGTGTGATCATGGCACGGAAACCAATTACCTATGCTCATAAAAGGAACCGAAACAAATGTACAACCACTTTACAGACCCAGTCGTCGCCCATCAAAGCCATCGCCAACCCCGAGGAGCAATTATCTTACGCTGAGATGTCACGGAGGATGTTGAAGAGGTCTCGTCAAGTATGGAAGGCTCCTTCATCTGACTGCGGTCAAGGTCAAGAAGTGGAAGAAAACATCGAGCAGGTTTCCAAGAAACCCAGGCTGGTGCAGAAATCTCCTATCATGGATGGATCCAAGTCTCCTTCGTGCCGATATGTCGGACTTCGTACACCCCAGCGTACCGATCTCACTGAAGAACAAATCTTTAGGATTGAATCTTCACGAGGCATGATTCTACCACCGGACTACGAGTTCTCTCCCGTCCCACCTGCATCATCTCTCGGTTCACTCAAGCAAACTGTGGAACATGGCAAAAAACGAAACAGAAAGTCTTCGCGTAAAACGAGCTCTAGTAATCTTAAAGAAAATGCGATTCCATCTTGCTCAAAATTTCTTTCCAACGTCAAGTCCGGTGGTCCTCGACGCAAATCCAAATCCAAATCAAGTTTCTCTTCGCATGGATTATACCTTGCCAGTCCTTTTGCTTCGAAGCCTTCTAGTCCAAGCACCTCATCAACAGAAAATGTTTTCCGCCAAGAAATCCCATTGCTAAGCTGCCCGAAACGAACTCTATCAGATACGCATTACAATTCCAATCTCCCACCCCGTCGACTACTTCCACAAACTCAAAGCACCTCAACCACACCTCTGCGTCATACAGAAGACGAGGCGATCAAATCTCGTCGTCCATCCGCGCCCTCTGCTGTTGCGCAACGTCCAGACGTTACTTCCTGGTTTCCAACGTACAGCTCTATCGCCACCTTTCGTGATCACATCATATCATCGTCTGATTTTTCTCTGTTCGGACTCGGGCACCGCGAACGCACTATTGACTTCAACCGACCTCCTTCACAACTTTCCTGTAACTTTGAATACGACGAGGCATTTTTCGGGGATGCTCTAAAGATTTCTACGCCTTTTGCGCCTAAAATCCAGCGGTCTTCGGGGACCAGATTATCTGAATTTCCAGACGCAATGGACGATGATAAGAGCCACCACAGCCATACATTTCACTCGCCCGAAACGGATATTACCAGCCCGTTAACGCTTCCGTCTGACGTATTTGGCTCATGGCTCAGTGACAGTCTCATCTCACCGCCGAAACCCTCTCGACAGAGCGCATATATGCGCTCAGTTCCGTTCGATGAAGACATTGTAATGTCACCTACTCCCCAATCACTCGATGATTCATTATTTGAGAGCACGATCATGCAAGTGTCGAGTCACAGAACATCAGAAGGCGTTTCAACGTGTGGCGCCTTGGACGAAAACGAAGAAGAGTCTTCACAGCTGCTGCAAGAGCTCTTTAACAAGCTCGAGCTTGGCTTAAATGAAGGTATGTTTCAGATAAATGTGTGATAGAAAATTCTAATCAGTCGGCATGTGTATGTACAGGAGATTCACGCCCACCTGTATTGCGCACACGTTCCCTTGATCTGGAAGCAGGTCGAGTACCGGACGAACAACTGCTTCATTCCCCTGCTCGAATATCTCCTTCAAAGGCAAACAATAACTCCAACGATACCATTGCCAAGCGCGTTGGAAGAGATCGCCGTGGAACAGTCCGCGCGTCGGACTTTGTTGCTTCTGGTTCAAATGCCCTCGGAGGCCCCAAACGCACTAGGAGCGGTACCGTCGTACAGGGACCTACTCGCCCCCGCAGAGACCGGAGCGACACTGTCATTGCACGTCCTGCTAACCTCGGAGGCTCTACTTCACACATAAATGTAACATCGCCTAAGCAAGTAGGCACTATGGACGATCAGGCACCCCAGGAACCTAGCGATTTAGCAATGCTAACTGGTGAACAGGAGGATGAGCTCTTGTTGAAGGATAGTTGCATTGGCGAAGAGTGGGTTGTAGCTGCTCCGCCTTCCCCGATTCTCCCCCGGAGGAAGAATCAGAGAAAGGGTATGCCTGATTGGTGGAAGAGATTTGAGCAGAAGAATAAATTTCGCACCTCGAGTGCGGGCCACAGTGACTCGGAAGACGGAAAAGATGATCCATTACTTTTGTGGCAGTGACTCGAAATGCTTTTCCAATATTGGTGCTTCCGGTGTCTTCCTCTCTGTATGCGTCTCATATGATTCTCTATGATCTGAATTCTGGCACACCAAACATAGTATGGCGGTTTTCTTCTCCCAAGCCTTACCTGCTTTCACTGAAAACCATTCTATGGACAGGTACACACTTTTTTTGAGCTCGATTGTTTCGATGATCACAGTCTAAGTACATATTGCATTTTGATTCGTGATTCAACCCCTTTTCCATCGATCCGTTCCCTGTCTGAACTTCCAGCTTTGTTTGGTGTTACAACTCATAGCTCATCTTCTACTTCCACGGCGTCCGCACACTGTTAATAGTATTGCTTGTTTAGTTTGTAGATCGTGATCAAATTTCTGCGCCCAAAAATAAACAATCAGAATGTGCTATTGTTCCTCGAGCTCTTTGCTATTCAATTCTACGGGCCACCAGTCACCTTCAGGACGTCTGAGGGTTACTGAGGTTCAACAGGGGGCGGCGGTGGCGGCGCACCTAGAACTCCAAATCATTAACCCGGCGGCCGTTTATCACATGCACACACTCCAGGCTAGAGTGAGTTGAGCCAGAGCCTGGTCAGAGTCAATTTAAAGTTGAGTTCATGAATTTGCGGTTTTCTTACGAACAAATAAATGGCTATATGGACGGATGCACTGGATGACTATTACGCTACGCACATGTTTACGGGGTAACATCTTGTAACCTCTCCGAATATATATATATATATAGTTTAGCTTGGATTTGCGGTTCAATCTTCAGATCCTCAAGGCGGTGATATTTCTGCTACCACTCAGATCAGAGTACAGTACTTCTGTGCTTCTGTCCGTGATTACGCGGATGTCTTGTCACTTGATTGAAATTCCATTCTGGTAATCAATTTGATCCGTCAGTTTGTGGCGTGCTTGCATAAATATATATTATATGTGTCAGAGTGGTAGGCTATTATTCTTTTGATAGTAACCACTATTCATTGGGTATACATACACATGACCAACGGTATCGGAGAGAATGGGGCGCCAAAGGGTGACCATGATCCTAACATGATAGTCCTATTAACACGTCTCAGATGCCCTGAGGTCATACTGAGCGTGGTATGTGGCGGAATCGCTTCAACGATTATTTGCGTGTTATATGATACGAGGCGGGCCACACAGAATAAAAAACGGGCATTGCATTATCTTTACGGGCCTCAGATACCTTTTTCGTCACTTCGATGTGATGCCGCGGGTGAGGAGAGGAAGTTTTTGCATTGATTTGAAGAACCAACAAATGGCCCATGGGTCAGTCGCCGTGAGTTGTACGGGAAAATCGCAAGGATATACAATGGTATGAGCATAAGGACCTTGTTCTCAATGCATCCTAGCATGGATGAACACATTCTGTGCAAAATAATCCTGTTTATTTCTCCGAGTCGGGGCCCGGAAAATTCGGTTTCCACCAGAACTCACCAGTTGTTTTTTGAGTCCAACGTAAGCTGCGATCTGGCTGCGATCGTCCAGCTTCATGTATCATGTATCTCCAGTGGAAAGGGTTCATGGGGTGCCAAGGCATGCTACCGCCTCCAATCCGTGCTTCACGGAAATATATTCTCCCCCCCCGCCAATGGCCAGCGATCATGAGAATGTCGGATGAGGCCTCTAATCGGAGAACACTTATCTGTTGCCCTCTGGTACTTTGAGATCAGACAACCGCTCTCATAATATTTCAAGCGTGTGAAGAGGAGAATATGACATTGTCAGATGTACTCATTGCGGAGGCAAATGGTCCTACCCGGACCTGCAGGGTCAGCAACCCCCGCGGTACGAGATGAAAGTTGAGATGAACCGGAAGGTCATGATCACCGAGTCACTACGCATCAGTTCAGGAGTTAGCTTGAGTCTTTCAGAGCTATAGACGGAAGTAGAAACAGGGTCGTATTGGGATGTCTTCGGTGCCTTCTGCGTCTGCAAACGTGATAAACGTGGCAAGTGGCTCCGGCGGGATTAGATAGATCAAAAAAATCATACGTAAAATCACATCTCAAGGTTGGAGTGGGGATGTAGAGGTAGCAGAAGGAAGGGGCGCCTAATAAACACAAAAGAAATAGGAAAATATACATTGAGCTCTCCACATGCTTCAGGGTTCATCGTCATCGCCTCCAGCAGACTTCCAGCGAAGGTTGCTCTCATAGAACAAGATTAGCTATGAAGCACATGTGAGTCGTCGTCATTCCATTATCGTCAAGGCTCACCTTCTGTGGGAAACGTCTGGCACAGAGCTCGGAGCCTTCCTCGACACGCTCCCCTGTTTTGCTGATAACGTTCAGTCAGTTGATATGTATAAAACCCCATTGGTTTCTGGCTCACAGAGTGAAATAAACGCGGAGGTTACCATCCGGTGCGCGTTCGATGGTATCAATATTGTCCACAAGATGCTCCCAGTCCGAAATGTGCATGTGTTCCGCCATGTTCCCAACGATAACCTCCTCTTCAAAAGGATGCGACTCGTCACCAGAAGCAGATTTCGGTGTAACCCCATTCTTCTTTGCCTTCTTGTTTGCTCGACTGTCTTCTGTAACCAGAGCGTCGGGTTGCGATTTTCTGCCCCGTTTCTTGGTGGTGCTGGCTGATTCGACGGGCTCCTCGGGTACATCAGATTTGCGTGGCTTTTTCGAGCTTTTCGCATCCATAGACTTCCTGCCAGCTTTTTTAGGATGTTTCTTCCAATATTCCTCAATAAGAACTTCTGCATTTCTAGAAGACGTGATTAGTCGCGTCAAACAGCACGTATGGATAGTGTTACGTGCCCAGCATCTTGCTCGTCTACCCAGCTATTCTCACTTGAATCGTAGCCCTTCCATTTGACGAAGTAGCCCATTCTTCCCTGCAACTAGTGTGAGCCAAAACAGACGACGACGGCGCGTATGAAGAGCGTACGTCTGGAAAAGCTCCTCTTTTTGCGTCAAGAATTGCTTCAATCTCATACTCTGCCTCCTCTGTCTCTTCCTCTCCATCGTCAACTTGCACGGACCCCTCGTCTTCCTTGTTTTTTTTCGAGTGAGGTCTCTCGTCCCCGCTTTCGACGTCAGAATGTACGGGAGAAACTTTTGCCATTTTGGAAGTTATTGTGAGAGGAGGAAATAAACGAGCGTCAGCGGACAGCTGCACACGCTCGTGCGAGTATTGTTTGTGTTCAAGTCAACAACGTGTGAAAAGTTGCAACGTAAGGTGAACACATGGTTGAAAGCCAAATTCAACAAGGCATTCAAGACGACAATTGTACAGGTTGAAACAGCTGCTTCGTGATACTCTTCATAACCGTCAACCTGCTTGTAAGCGACAGATAATTATACCATCGAGACAAGAATCAATAACAGGTGGGAGTCAAAGGTAAATGATTATAAGTCGTCGAGTATGTGGTTATCTGCGGCGACCTGGGCTGGCACTACGACCCCTTGGGCCCCTTCCTTTCTTGGGCCCAGATGGCGGAGGCCGCACGAACGCGTAATCACATTGAATCTCCTGCTCCAAAAGAGTCGTCCCCGACGCGCCATCAATTGCCTTCTGGGCTTCAGTCATTGTTTCATATTCAACTAGAGCATATCCCTAGTAAGTATAAACAAGTGTCGGCAATGAGTAATTGCGGTCTTGATCAGAGAAACAGGCCAGACTCACTTTCACATAACCTGTGCGTCGGTCAAGATTCAAATGCAAGTTTTTAATCTCTCCAAAGTCAGCAAACTTGTCCGTAACATCCTCCTCGGTCGCTTCTTCGTGGACATTAGTAACGAGGACTATCCAACCCTCGACAGCTGTAGCGAAGTTGAGTTTGGAGTTCGATGATCTAATACAGGCTTACAGCGGGCGGCTCTGGTATCAGAATCTTTAGGGTGCGTGGTTTCTACGCGATCGTACGTCTGCTCCGCTGAAACGGGCGCGTCGTTGCCTCCTGGGTCTGGGGTAGGTCAAGTAACTATAGCAGGTCAATTGAACCAACCTGTGTTTTGAAAGCCTCTGCCTCTTCTCCGGACGGCGCCTCCCGCTCCAACTGAGCACTTCAGCTTATAATCATCTTCTTCAAGATAAGAAATGGCTTAACCTACCATCGTCGACATTCATCTCATCGTCCGACATTTTGTATGGCTTGTGTGAATGTGTCACAACTGAATAACGCTGTGACTGTCTGTCCAATTTTGCGGCCGGTCAAGGCCGGTCGCCGGGATTTGTCATGAAACATTTCTGAATCTGGTAAGTTTGAGCTCCCCGCCCCGTTGCGTGAAATTTATTTCTAACACGGATATTCTCGTCGTCACTTGCAACAATGCAATTAGTATTTTTTCTGCTAATGAGACAGGAAACAAAATGAGGTGACATAGCATCCGCTCATCACCGCGTTTTTTTCTCCGTCATACAAGCATAAAGAGTCCTAGTAGAATCGGTGGATTCAATCTTAAATGGCCGTCGAACTCACAACAGTCACTAGTCATCTTTTTGTGAACCTTATTAGCCCTTATTTCACTTTTGAATTTTGATCCCGATCTTTTTTTGTTTGTAGAGACAAAACCCTTTTTGGCCTGTCGTTTCCTGTCATTTCCAGTCGTCGCCTGTCGTCGCTATCGTTCGCATTGTGTGCCTGATATACCTCCTGAACCCTGAGTCGGGGTCCTGATGATCGATTCGCTCAGCGGATGAACCGTGACTTGGCAACCCTCTCTCTTTCACCCATTTGTCGGGCCGACTCACTCACCTTTAAAACGCGACACGTTCTGATCATCATCCACCAAGCCACCCACTCCAGTCGACTCCCTCTCTCCCTAAAAATGTCGATGAACACCATGCCACTTATTAATCATCCCTGCACTCTCTGCTGCGCCCCCACATCCATGTGGTGCAGTCGTTGCCAAAGCGCTTGGTATTGCTGCCCAGACCACCTCCACGCTGTTCGTATTTTTGCCTTAGTGTGGGGCCTGGCAAGTATTCACGCGACTTTTAGGATTGGCAACGTCACCGCAAAGAATGCATACCCGCTCAGACTTCCAATGGCTACAGCATGAATATGATCGCCACCCCCCCTCCCGCAGAGCCACAGTTAATCGAAGTGTCTGCTATACTATTTGCTCCCGAAGAAGGTACCTTGACTGCTACCCTGAACGGAATAACGTGGCACTAATCCCTTTCTTAGAGCGCCCACGCATAATCACTGTCCGGTGTCGACCTTCTCACAAACCATCGCAGGGCATGTGTCCGATTCCACTTGTCCAACAGTTCTTCCCCGATAACCAAACCGAGGGCATCGTGTTAACACAAGGTCTCAATGGAGAACCTCTTCGCTTCCCCTTGCACCTCTTTTATTCTCCAACGGCGCTTCAAAAGATGGCTCCTGTCAACCGGGCAATTTTCCACATCACTTCTGGAGCTGCACCGAAAAACTGGTGTGGCACTGTCGTCGTCCTAAAATTCAATGGATCTAGGAGACAAGGGTATTCCGACGCAGGTTCAAATGATCTTCCGGCTCTCTCGGCCTACTTCCTTGCGTATAAGTAAAGAGGCCATAGTGACCAAACCACCCTTTTGCGAGCTGTGTCAAGGGCTACAAGGGCTGATGCTGTGTCGTCAGTAAAAGTATAGTTCATTTTTCACCCTGCCTGGCGCCTGGCGCCTGCCTACTCCAATATTTCGTGTGCCATACCCTATTCCTATGTTATTACAACTTGCTATCAATGTATAACACTAGAACGTTCTGTTATAATGTAGCCATTCCTCTATAGACGCAATAGATGCCTATGTCGCCATGCGTGTGGCTCTTGTATTTTGCCGAGGTGGAGCAACTGAGGAAGCAATATTGCGAGGGCGCATCACAAGAACAACTATGCATCAATTCATCAGTGATGAGATGGTTGATTTACATACGAGCCACAACGCCGTTCCTGGAACCCACTTGTGAAATTCCTGATGCCCTACTTACTTATGCACCCGAATCCTGTATATACACCTGTCAAAATGAAGACCATCAAGGCTCCACGTCCTCAGACGTCGCCATATGTCCGTGACTGATCTTATTTAGCTCACAAGGCGTCCTTACACCCAAGATTCGCCGAAGGACACACGCCGCAGCATTTTGCGGGCTATCCATCTATGACATAGATGTGTTCCGGCCAAGTCGGTTATGTCAAATGAGCAAACTTGGATTTGCGGCAGGCATCTAAGAGGAGTGGAAACACCACAGAAATTTGTGTGTAGTCATTGATATTTCCCACATTGCCCACAAACCTTGTTTAGGCATAAGTACAAAAAGTATGCTTCAAACAGGCACATGTGTACCTGCGCCGCAGAAAAAGAAGCACCCAGTCCGTGAAAGAACCGAACAATTCGAAGCTGACTTACGGAGCAAACCGTAAGCCCTAACCCTAAAGTTTTTCTTTGTGACAGCAGTGCCACTGACAATGGCATTGGTTTGATCGTCTGCATCCATGATCGCTTTTACCTCTTATCCTATACAGCCTGTGGACGCGTTCAATGCCTCAAAGAAACACCACCCCGACGTCGGGGAGGACATCTTGATGGATCTTGACGATGAAGATTTTGAGTCCGGCGGATCCAAATTGACATACCCCGGGGAATCGTTGACATCGTCTCAGGCATACATGAGGTGAGTCCCTAAAATTTTATCTGAAGATTCTGTTAATTTGCGAGAAAGAGGGCATGGAACATACGTAGACAATGAGGAAGTCATTGCCTCTGTTGCAGGGACCATCGAAAGAGTAAACAAGTTGGTCACCGTCCGGCCTACACGCACGAGGTAAGTACATGCTGATCATGTACCTATCTATACCTCAAGGCTACTCATATCTTTTGAAACGTGTAGATATAACCCAGAAGTAGGCGATCTTGTCGTGGGCCGAATAACAGAGGTACTTGGGAGCTGTCCTATTTTCGAGACTGAAAAACTTACTACCTTGGTTAGGTACAACCACGTAGATGGAAAGTTGACGCAAACTCCCGACAGGATGCTGTATTAATGCTTTCTTCGGTAAATTTACCTGGAGGCGTACAGGTAAAATGTCCATCGCAGTTGCGGATCACAGGCGCTGACGTTGGCTGTGCCTAATAGCGGCGAAAATTGGAGAGTGACGAGTTGCAGATGCGGACGTTCTTTGAAGAGGGTGATTTGTTGGTTGCAGAGGTTCAGGCGTTTTTCTCTGACGGCGCTATGTCGTTACATACACGATCTTTGAAATATGGAAAGGTAACCAATCATTTGACCATCTAAATGGAGGTTCATTTGACAGATGTTGGTCAGCTACGGAACGGCCAACTTGTTATGGTACCACCTATTCTAGTGCGACGCCTCAAAACCCATTTCATCGCACTGCCCTGTGGTGTCGACCTTATTCTAGGCCTTAACGGGTATATTTGGGTCAGTAAGCATGTTAAGGAAAGCGATCAGGAGGGTGAAGAGGGATTTGATGCAGAAGCAGTTTATTCCAATCTGAATGACGTTCGTCGAACTTGTTTTAATTCATGGAACGATTACTGAATCCTATCCAGCAAATTGACGATTCAACCCGGACGGCCATATCACGAGTGACAAACATAATTCGTGTATTCGCTTCGCATTTTATTCCATTGAGCGACACACTTCTTCTCGAAGCATATGAATGGACAGTGGACCAAGGTGGCGCAAAAGACCTTCTTCAAGAGGACGTAGGCTACGCACTCGTGGCGACTATTACAGCAAGATTATAATACAAAGACGGAGTCAAATAAAAGGCTCCTACAAAGATGTGAGCGAGGCTATTATTCTTCATCATCGGTATCTTCGACTTCTTCGTCCTCGTCTCCTCCACTCTCGTTCTCGTTGTTCCCATCCTCGTCCTCGTCATCCTCTTCCTCAATGGTCTGATCTGGTGGCATTTGTGGGGGCTGTTGCTGCTGTGGTTGCGGATTGTGATTAGATGCTCCACTTGCCATCTTTCTGGCTTGCATCGCGCGTTTAGCTTCTTCCTTTTCTTCGTCTACAGGAAGTAGCTCGTCCATAGCAAGGTCTCTCCATCGGAGTGCGCCATTGATGCCCCCACCGGCATAACCCATGTCTTCGAACAAAGCCCGGGAAGAAGGGTCATACGGCGGTCGTGGTCTCGCTGCGGGGTGTTTGATATTCGTGGGATTGCCGTATGGATAAGAAGGATGAACCTGGGAAGGCAATACTTCCACTTCTGGTTAATTGGAGTCAATGTTAGTATGATGAAACACATACTATCGGAGTCGTCAGGATTTGGAGGAACCATATGGGGCGGAATGTCAAGCTCTAAGGGAATGCAAGATCGTCAGAAGGTCGACTAGGCAACTATCCATAGAAGTCGGTAAACCATCATCAGACAATTCCCCTTTCATGTAGTCGGTCGTCTCGATTGTGTCCAAAATCTGAAGATCATGACTTGTCATGTGCAGATAGCAAAATGTAAGGTCCTGAAGCTCTGGTCAGCCATTGTGATGAATTCATCTATCCACATGATCCCAGGTGAAACTCACAGTCATTGTGCGCTCTCAGGATATACTGTTTTCCCAGATATCAAAATTCAGGCAATGCACGGCATTCTCAAGTCACGATGGTATGGTGGTAGAATGGAAGAGTGTGCGTGATGTGACCAATCACTGGCCCGGTTGTTCGCCAGCGGACCATTCCGGTTAATCTACCATCTACCATCTGGCTTGCACATATCGCGTGCCAATGCCTGCTTCGCGGGGTCAGAAATCCAACTTTGTTTTCTAAAAAAAATATATGTAGAAATCAAAGCCAACTTGGAGACTGGACTCCAGTTGAACCGACTCGCTTTCCAATTCGTCACTTTTTTGTGCCTCTCTAAATCAGCTCCTAACCACACAAGCCGGCAAGGGTGTAAAGCTGCACTGGAGTGCTGGCATCTGGCCGCCGCACTAAGTGCTACGACCAGGTGGATCTCTTGGTCAAGACGTCGATCTTGCCATGGCCGAGGACAATTTCGCTGAGATCCACTGCGAGAACGTAATGACATAGTAGACCCGGTGTTGACAAGGATGTATTTAACTTTAAGAGATGGCTTCGCACGGTCAACAGACAACGGACCAAAAAGGCCGGAGTGGGCGCTTCATGCCTTAGTGGGACAGTAGCGAAGATGTCGCATAGTGTCGCATCTGTCCATTCACACTTTCCTTAGTCTTTCTGCGTCAACGTTGCCCTCGGCAGCTGGTCAAGCGATGGACACTCCTTTATCCTGACAGTGACTTAATGGTGATCTATGTCATGGTAACGTCCCTTGTTTCCCCGAGAACACCAACAAGAGCCAACAAAGTAACATCCGTTTATGAAGCTCAACCAGGCTCAACCTAGCTCAACTGTACAGCTCTAAAACCACCGAAGTCGCAACCAAATTCACACGATCATTCCTCTCTGAGAGGCTCCAACAAGATCTTTGGCCTCGCTGAAGAAAATATTCAGATTTGGGGAGACGTACACACTTATCGTAAGATAGTCACAGCTCCTGATCAATCTTACTGCCAATGAACGAAGTCATATGCATGCAATTTATGCCATCACAGAAATGGGTTGCGGTGGCCTTCGGATCGATGGCTGTCTATCTTCAAGCAATGCACGTTACACCAGATTACACCTCCTGTCTTGGCCACTGATGCGGCAGCGTATGTTCAGAGACGGTTATAATACCCATCCAACACTGCAAATGCAGGCGCATTGCTGCGGCCTTAGGTTCCAAAGGCTACGTGGGCCTGTCTATATATGGTCACCCAGTAAAAGAACAATGGAGCAAAGTCAGTGTCTTTGTGCTTCATGGTCAATTGACGACGATGCTGACGTCCAAATACAAGATACAAGAGTTTAACACCGCTCGTTGATTCAGGCCCTGTGACTTAAAGCACTGAACGGTTTCAGGCACAAGTTACCAGTCTGTCTCCATTTTCGTGATTGAGAACCGTCAGGCTGTAAAGCGCTGGACAACTCTAGATGTTACGTTGTCTTGCGAGGCGGATTTTGGCATTGATTCCGCTCTTGCCGTGGATCCTGGTTCCTAGTATTCAGCACCCGCCGAGGATCTATCTTATCCTTCAGGTTCAATAGCCTTCTGAGCCCGTTTGACATTGGGGGTCGTGCATATATCTTTGCTCTCCATTGGGACAATGAAGCTGGCTATCTCATTGAACTGGAAATCGAGGTTTCAAACTACAAATAAAGCCATCCAATTTGCTTTCTTTCGCCCTACTCGGAGCCCTGCCCAGAAACGAATGCGAATTACTGCTTTTTCTTTTTCCCTTCTGACTATCTAGCATCCTGGATCGGTTGGGTGGGGCGTATTCTACATGTTACTCTCCAGCTGGAATTGTGGAGTCCATCATTTTCTGACGAGCCGAAACAGAGATACGTAACATATAGTAGCGCCACCCGCCGGAAACCTAGGCTAGGGGCCTGGCACTCTCCCTTTGTTATTCGACCTCGAAAACGTATATGTTTGGTCCTCTCCTCTACATCCGGTATCAGGTATCAAGCGTGCACTCCGTTCCCTCAGAGGACATGCTGCTCATACGTGTCTCCGATGGGTCTATTCGTGCCATCCATCATGTCTCATCTAACCCAACGTGGGCTTGTCAAGGCGACCTTTCCAAACCACGCGCTAATCCAGCTCTTGT
>JABAJT010000023.1:32200-48667 GCA_018850275.1 Tephrocybe sp. 9174TJB
AGTAAAACCCAGTCCCCATATCCAGGACCGACGTTAGCTGTCGCAGGCGCCGCTTCCATTTTATCAGCTTGGAAATCTCTGGTGATATTCTCTCAATCCCCGGGAAATATATTCGGATGTATTCCATGTACTCCGATTCTTGCCAGTGACGGGCACCATCGAGACTGATACCCTGCAAGTTCTCACCCCAATCACCAGTTTACGTCCAGCATTACGCTTCAAAATCTAGACAATCTCGCAAACGACTCCCTTCTCAATCCCCAGACTTGCAGCTTTTAAATCTTTGTGTACTGCTGATGTACTATTGCTTCAGACCAAGTCCTTTTCCTTTTATCTCCAAGAGCTGGAGCATTGCCCCTTTTCAATGTCTATCTGCCGAATGCACACTAGTACTTGCCCAATACGAATCGAGAGAAGAACTCGCGTTTCAATATTTGATGCCATCTCCCACCTCGTACACGGTACTGCGGACCTTGATCCGTCACCTCACGGTTGTGTTTCTTACATGTGTGTTTCCTCCCAATGGTTCCACAAATAGCTTGTATTCCGACAGAAAGTGATGCTTTTTCGTCTTGCACCTGAGACTCGAAGGGTTGCTATGATCTTCAACTTGATCTTCAACTTACCCAGAGGATATGGTTGCCGCGGCCCCAAATCTCACAGATAGTTGTGGTTACCATGTTGTCTTCAAGCTCCATGCCCATGGAGACTACCCCGAATGATCATCTGGGGAGACTCTTCCTGCGTGCGACTCGCCAATCCTTTTGGAAAGTGGGCTGCGGGCGATTTGACCACATGCCCGTGGCTGGGTAAATCCTGCCTCAAAATAATAAAATGAGAGATCCTTAGACTTTGCCTATGAAAGGCAGATTTTTCCGTTAGTAATAGTATTCACTTTCTAATGGCCACTGACAAATACACGATCTTTGATCGTGAAATCCTCCTTCTGCTACGGATGCTTTCATGCGTTCCGTTTTGGTTGTCTGATGCTGCCCGGGGTTGATTCGCAGGGGGAATCTCAAAGAAACGCGTCGTCTGCAAATGTCTCTCAGTAGTCACATTTTCACATCCTTATTGTGACTGCTACCTTGCGCCACGTTCCTCTTTTTGGACACCCCCACATCAAAACATTTACTCACATACGATCTGATCGCTGGCTCACATGCTGATGTTTTGACACACAGTTTAAAGAGGATTGATTCCGGAAGTATCAACCCAAGATCATCAATGACTGAGGTTGAGAGTGATTCCGCGCTTGTCGCCAAATGGCAAATAGTACTCGAGAATGTAAACTGAAACAGCGAAAACTGTACGCTGACTCCGTGTTTTCATGAGTTTAACGTCGCCTATTGAACGTCAATCATTGTCTTTAATGGGCCGAATCTTTTTACAAGTAACTTTCCATCTCTTTCCATCCAGGAGTCGAGTCTCCATTCGTCGGCATCTCGACAGTTGAATCAGCTTCCATTGTGATGGTTCACAATCTCTGATTCTCCGAGCCGAGGAGTTGTGACCCCTTAGATGGAGCGAGGGTCCTTTGGGCACATGACAATGAAAGCAAATGAAACATGACCGCTGGTCGTCACTAGACGAGCCTAGATGGAGGAAGAGAAAGCCTCCGAAAGAAACTGCCACGATTATTTGATTGCAGCTTTTCAAGGTTCAAACCCATTCCTTGCGCCACTTTATCCTGGTATGTAACAACTTTGATTTGATCAACTCTGTCCCCTTTCATTCATTTGTGTTGGTGGGCATGTCAAATACGTATCCGCAGAGACATACCCTTCCTCGCAATTTACGTGTATCAAACAATCAGCTTCAGCTTTGCAAAGTCAGGTGTGCCCAGACCAGTAACCTGTAGGAATGCATCAGTAAGTTGGGTCCATATAGTGTAGGAAAGGCGTACAGGATCCCAGCCAGCCCTGGCGGTAAATCCTAATAACAGATGAGCCAGTGTATCTTGTTTTATCTGAGGAGAGAAACGAACCGTTGGTACTGCATCCGGGATTGGAGCCAGAGACTATGTCATTGAAGGTCGAAGGGTTAGAGTAAATAAGGGGGTTGACAAATCCGAGTGACGGTTTGCCGGCGGCGAGGCGAACGTCATTGAGGAGAGAGAAAATAGCAGCAACAGTCTGATACATCCAGTTAGTCTCCACAGCGCACAGCATGGATAAGAAGAAGACACACAGGGGAGCTAGCGCTGGTTCCACCGACCGAGTTGATGGTTCCACCGATGATGACACGGAACCCACTTCCTTGAGCAGCGACATCAGGATAGGCGCGTCCAGTCGCGCTGGCGATCATCAGATGGTAATCAGTATTTCAAAAATTAGCAAGAGAAAGGAGGTCGCACTTGTAAAGGCCAGAGTATGTTGTTCCGAGACTGGAAAGGAAGGTAGAGACTGCAGAGGTCTGATACGATGGCTGGGAGAAGTAACGGGAGAATCCTCCTCCTGAGAAGCTGACAGCGACTTCGGGAGCAACTTTCGTGGTACCACCAACTGCTGTTACATAGGGGCAGCTGAAGAAAGTTTCATGTAAATGCTACATAAAAACCAAAGGACCACATACGATGCGGGGAAGATGGGCTGGAAGATCTTTCTATTGGTACCGTCGTTGGTAGTGCAGCTACCGCCTCCAACACTAGGCGCTTTTGATGAGTAGACGTCTTTGGCTGGAGGGTACTAAAGTCCTACCCCTCGTCACCACTGGAGAAGAAAGTAGTGGTACCAATCGAGCCTAGTTGCGCAAAGAGGTTGCAAACCTTGATAGCGTAATCTTGGGGCACCTATGATGACGCGATAGCTCATTTGAATGCTGATTACACAGGCGAACTTTCGACTTACAGTCTGTTCATCATCTCCGTAAGACGTGGTGATGGTTTGAGGGATAGTGGTCGAGTTCAAGAGAGTGTTGAGCCAGTCAAGATAAGGTTCGTTTGTGTTGGTGGGTGTAAAGGAGTCGGGATTGAAAGGAGGAGAACCACCAGTGCTTCCAGGGAATTGGTATGAGGAATCGATCACTACACAGGATATAGGATGGAATGTACCTATAATAGATATTCGGGGTAGGAAAAGAAATGCCAGTCGTGTATTGAATGTCGAGGTTGGCCTTGTTGTCGAAAGTTCAGTCAGGTAAAATTTGGCAAAGATAAATGCATACCTCCACACCAGGATCGTTCTGGTTATCGAGACCTCCATTGACAAGGACTGTGGTATAACTAGACCCAACTGCATCGGTACGATAGTTCCTGAAGAATGTCTGACGAGATCCTCTTGAATTGATGGCGAGAAAATGGATTGAAGCTTATTGAGTACATACCTGAAGATCAGCGCGATTCGCGTATTCGTCAAGGTATCCGGCGACACCAAGCTTGTTTTGGGCGGTCGCGACAGGAACATATGAAGTGGTGTTGTACAATCCCCTGAGGCAAGAAATGGTGATCGCGGTAGCGCAGCTTGAAGGAACAGCAGCATTTATACTAAGCTCTTTGTCAAGCGTATCTTCCTTCTCGACGGTGATGGGCTGGAGGAAGCTCGTTGCGCGCATGCTACGCATGGTACCGAAATATGTGGTCGGGGTCACGACGTCGACGTGTGAGTGGAGTTCGCGGGGAAGAGAGTAGCTCATAGCACGAACAACTCTTTCAGAAGACGCGGAATGTTGGTATACATTGTACTTCGTGTTCAGCATGCGCTCCGCTTCAGCAACAGATAAGCGAATGGTGACCCATTCACCACCGCCAGTGCTGTAGGCAACGTTCTCAGGCGCGATGCCATGATGTTGGAGCCAAGCATTGACGGCTTCTTTGGAATCGGGGTGGGGAGCAACAAGAGCCTCAGCCTCAGCAGGGGTCAAGTGCTGACCATATCTACGCAATCATTGTATTAGATACGTGGATGGGCAATGGTGCCTTCCGACATACCGCTCGTGGTTGGGGTCACTAGTCTCCCAGAGATTAGCAATGAGAGCGTCGATCTTGTCTTGCTTCAAGGCTACACGCATATCGAATTTGTAGTCAGCTGGCGCAGAAGAGTGTAATTCCCATCCACGAGGCAGTTCAACCCAGGAATGCTTCAACGCCATATCGTCCCAGCGCCTTGTGAGAGGGGTAGCAGCACTGAGCTGTGCTATTGCGAGAAAGAAAGCGGCAGACACAATCATCATTGCGAACAATGGACCGAACAACTCTATGGTCGTATGACCTTATATATGTATCCATACTCCCTCAGATCATGGGGAAAGGCTGCCATTTTGACGTCCACAGATTGCAGGACGTATGGAACTTGAGCGCATGAGGTGAGCGGTTATGTCCAGTTCAAGGTGCAAATGGCTCAGATCTGCCAAACTGTCACCGATAGAAGGCAGGAGCGCATGTTTTTTTTCCGTGCTACTATTTATAGATCGAGTTCATGCGCTGAAAGTCTGTCGGGAGCACCAGGGAGCACCCAAGACTCCATCCCATGATAGGCTTCTTGTTCGCTATCTGGCAGTTACATTGCGATCTCCAGAAATTCACGCGGTTTTGCGTTGATATCTCCATCATTTGAGACAGGTTTTTGCCACCGGAAGGCGGATATGTGTACTGGTATATGAGCTATCATGTGTCCACCATGGCAGCCCAAAAGAAAGACCAGTGTCTGATTGAGAGATCAAATATGAAAACCGGGAATTTGTCGCCAAGAACTTGTCGATGCATAGGTTTCGCAATGGTTGCACAAGATTCGAACGCTGAGCATGGAAATTTTATGACCTCTCTCTTAAGGTCAACTCTTTGTCGGAATTTCCACCGCCCTCACCGACTTACAAACATCCATTCTTTTAATCTCTCAACACAAGTACCTCGTAAACGAAACATGGGTAAGAAGAAATCCAACACGCCAGCGGAATCATTCCTGTTGCTCCCAACACCGCCATCGACTTCCGCAATAGTGGACACGCACACACATTTGGCATCGACATATGAAGTGTATCGAACAAGATACAAGGAGGGGAAGGTGGAGGATGTGTATGAGTTTGTGAAGCATATGTATGAAGGTCGAAATGTTGAGGCGATCGTTGATGTATGGTGTGAGGCACCAGTTCGCAAGCTCTGGAAGACTTTCGCGGATAGCGCTTTGACGAAGGAGGATCGAGAGAAGCTATGGTTAGGAATAGATTATTGGTTTGTTATGGGTACATTATCATTTTCTTCAAATCGCGCTGTGCTGACAATGCAATTGCAGGCGTTCATCCGTAAGAACAGGGCGCTCTGCCTTGATTTATTACAGCCCTAATTCTTCTTGCAGACATGATGCGAAATCGTACAATGACGATGTAGAGAAAGACATGTGTGTGGCTTTTCGATTTCTTAATAGCCCCAGCTGACCTCGGTGTCCAGTCTAGAAGCAATGACCCACCCCCGCTGCGTGGGATGGGGTGAGATGGGCCTCGATTATCATTACGACAACTCTCCTCGAGAAATTCAGCAAGAGGTCTTCACGCGCCAACTTCGACAAGCTGTTAGACTTGGGAAACCACTCACAATACACACCCGCGAGGCAGACGCGGATACTGAACGTATTCTAAAAGCTGAAGTGCCTGTACATCACAAAGTGCGCACTCAACTCAAAGCTTTGAATTTCTTCCTAGTAGCCTTACGCGTCTTGCAGATTCACATACATTGCTTTACCGACACCCCCGAGTTCGCACAACGGCTCCTCAGCCACTTCCCTAACCTCTGTATCGGTATCACAGGCGTCATCACATATTCCACCAATACCGACACCTCCACTGTCATCCGCAACATGTCTAGCCAGGGCCCAGAACCCTTGCGTATCGTGCTTGAGACAGACGCGCCGTACATGGTACCTGCAAATCTGTATGATTCGATAGAGGGTATGAAGGGAAAACTACCGCTGTGCCATACAGCTATGATCCCGTGGACGGCAGGTTTTGTTGCAGGTGTTGCAGGTGAAGGATGGGATGCCGAGAGAGTCATGCGTGAAGCAAGGGAGAACGCGAGGCTGATATATGGTGTCTGAGCTGTTGGACGTTGCCATTCTTCGATAGATATCTTCCGGCTCTCCGTTTGGTAGCATCGGGTCGCTATACATTGGAGAGGAAAGATGACACTCGAATGAAGGCGTAACGTTGTTGGGGGCTGATCATAGTAGCTGCTATCCAGACTTTCTCAAGGCAGATGTATTCGAGGGGCTATAGAATAATGATGACCGGACCACAGCAATTCAAAATACATAAAACAATGCAAGAGGTCAATTAATACAAATGATTTTCGGATTGTCCACCAGAATAATTTCGAATCAAAGTCAACCTCGTCTATTCCACAACCTCCTCCCAGACACCCTCATCGTCTGCCTCCTCATCCTGCACGACAGGTGCTGTATTATTATGGCCATCGTCGGCCAGGAGTACTACCTCCTCCGTCTTGAATTTGGCCAGCCCCAAAGTCGACTCTCTGCGCTTGGGGTTCTCTTTCTCTGGCTCGTGATTCCTCAGTCGCATCTCCACCAAAAACTCTTTGTCCCGTACAGACTGTGACCACGATTTGAGCAGACCATAGAGGATGACTGCTGAGCGTATGAGGCCTGCAAGCATGAAGATCCCCGGGTATATATGCATGACTGGGAACACAGAAGTTAGATTATAGGACCAAGGGGGTCGGGCACGGAGAGCTTACATATGAATTTGTCGTCGATCGGCATATTAGGGAATAGATACTGTAGTGCGCGAAAGACAAACCCAGGGAACAAAATCATTCCAAGAAGCCCGCCAACAATCGGGCCAATGATCTCCCTCGTCGCTTGCACTGGGTCACTCTTCGTCCAACCGTTGTGTATAATCTGAAGTGAAAACATCAGTGAGAATGTTGCCATACCAAACACCGCACGTACGTGTTGTATGCCTCTTGAGAAGCGATTGGGTGGCTGTATTCGATTGGCATGCAGTGCGATTTTTACATAGATCAGACCCAGTGCCCATGTATCGACAACCCGGATGCGGGGCGTCATTTCGGGGTCCAAAGTGAATCGGATCGGTAACACGATGTACAGCTCGATCACAAAAGAGATGAGTGTAGGGATCAGCACACCAAGGCATAGTGTCATATACAATGACTTCACGACCCATATTGCGCCGCGCTTCATCACCACGATTGGTAGATCTTGTCCCCGATGCCTCTCTCCAGATGTGCGCTGCCGCCTTCGGTCAAGCCGGTCGATGGATGAGCCGACGAGGTAGAAACACCATAGCAGGTAAAACCCAACCATCAACGAGTACCCGTCGTGCACGTTCCTCGTAGTGAACATCTCGAAAAAGCGGCGTCCTAGCAAGATGGGCAGTGCAACTGTGATGCCCAGAGCAAAAGCGCCAATTATCCAGATCAGGCCGATGAAGCAGAAGATGCGGTATCGGAAGTGCGGGGGCAGATAGACGACGACAAACTCATCCTTAACATGTCGCCCCGCACGTAACACTTCCATATTCTGTTTCATCATGAGTTCTCGAGCGGCGTCGTCGACCGGTTGTCCGTCCGCTGTGACTCCAACTGTACAATGCATATCCCGTGGAAGAGCAACATTATCAGTGCATGGAACACGTCTGAACGCGCCATCTGTAGCGTTTTTGTTGACATCATTTTTTGACGAGAAGAACGCCCATCCTCTGGAGTATTCTTCGTCAGGGTAGCGGCCAGTGAAGAAGTAGGAGGTCAGGCGTAATTGTTTGGCGAGGAGTTTCCAGATGACCGTCGTACCAGCCTTGAGGGCTTTTTTGGGTCGGAAGTAGTGCATCGTATACGGTAGAACGATGTGCAAGAATAGAAGATCCACAGGTACGTTGGATAGTGGCTCTCTGTTCAACTGTCACAAAATAATTCTCACTGGAAAGCGAAGAGAAACTGACCTATTTTTCCACCGGATGGGCATTATTGATTTGTGTCCGAGTTTGAGGAGACCAGCCACGCTTCCTACCGCACAAGCTACCACACACGAATACATAACTCCACTGACGCAAATTTTTCTCAATTGGGTGATCGTCGAACGGTCGAGAATCTCCTTGATAGGGTGAGAGTTGACATCCTGAGGATCTTTGATGAACCACATAGCACCTGGGCGCATCACACTACGGCAGCCAGACAAGACCATAGCGAAAGCATACCTAGATATGAATATGAGTTAGAATAGCAGTCCAAATGATAAATAATGAATTGCGAACATGAACATCGTCCCCGCGAGCCAGTGGTAGAAGATGGCAGTGAGCGGCGCTTGTGTGAAGAAAGCCACACGTGAAAGGAAATTGGCTTCGGGGAACATCCACACGGTGCAAATATCAAGGACTAATCCGCATGAAAGCGGGAAACTTATTAGCTCGATGAATATGAATGCTGCAACCTAGACAAGCACGTCAACACACGCCTATCAATAAAGACCACCGGATTCTACCTTAAGAACGAGAAGCTGTTGGCGAATGGCATTTCTGACAGCCCTTCCGGCCGTCCTCGCATTGCCGACCGTGAAGAGGTTTAAGTATAGGGCCAGTATCACGCCCACAACGGTATAACCTATGACGATTGCGAAAGCTCGATCCAGAGGCCCATCTCCAAATGCCAATTTCTCCCATGTGTGATGCGATTTGAGCCAGGTAATCCGTACGTTTCTTCCAAGGGTTTCAAAATACGGCTCGGTGATATTCCAAAGTTTGTCCTGCTGTTGAGCAAAGAACGATGGCACTTGTGGTGTTTGTGGAGAGGGGGGAGCGGGTGCAGCAGTTGTCCAGGCCAAGATCCTGTCTAAGGGGTTTTCTGCCATGCTTGCCATGCTTGATCCCTGAAGTAAGGCAAGGTAAACAAGCTGAAAATATGACTGTCATGATACACGACTTACCAGCTTTGTGGACCCAACAATGATGTCGTCGACAACCTTCCTACCGAAAAGCAGGCCAACGATCCAAAGAGCAGAGGTAACGAAGACCTTAGCTAGTCGAATAGCGGCACGTATGTAGCTTGGTGCTAGGATATCAAATATAAGAAATGCGGCCCCATCAACGAAGGGGTCTGTGATGACCCGGATGGCTTGAATTGGCAGATGGAGAAGTTTCAAGGCGCGGGGAGGGTCCAGCTATAATCCAAGAATGAAAAACGCGGGTAGAAGGTGAAGCGGCGACAACTTACAGATAAGAGAGCAGCCGTTTTCCCGAGTGTGAAGGGTATCCAGATGCCAATACCAATGGCCGTGTCGAGGACGAATATCATGAGGGCTGCCTATGTAGATGACCAAAGTTAGATGTTAAAGACTGGAATGGGAAAGGACTAACATTCTGCAGCACTCCATATATTGGACCTCGCATTCCAATCGCTGTGTCTAGCGTTATTACCCCGCCTCAATCAGTTATGTTATTCCATACCTTCCATTGCTCCTTCCATGTCATCCTCAGCATTGCCTTCCATTTCTTCCGCAAGCTCGGGAGGGATTTCAATGGCGGGAGGATTTTGTGCGGCTCCTTGCGCACCTGGTGGTTGTACGACGATGTCCAAGTTCACAACAGGAACATCACCAGGGGCTGGGAGCTCCTCGTTGTCTGCATCTTCGTCATGAGCAGCTTCCCATGCATCAAAGACAAACTCCTCCATAGGTTCCTCATTCTCATCTTCGTTTTCGAATATATGAACGTGGTCCTCCTCCTCAGCCTCCTGTCTCCACCCCTCGTCATCGACTTCCTTGTCAGTCTCATCGTCACTGGGTGTCTCCGGTCTATCATTTTCAACATGGGATTCCTCAAAATATTGCGCGAATTCCTCCTCCGTGATCTCCACATTGTCCATATCCTCGTCCTCGTCAACGTCGAAAGTGACTTCGTTAGGCAACTGGGATGAGCCCGCTTCAATTTCCAATTCTTCTGGAGCGCGGTATGTAGCCATGCGTGAAGACTCTGCTAGTGCTTGTGAGGACGATGAGGAGGAGGACGCGGAAGCAAGACCGGGAGGCGATGATGCTGGTAAAGGTGGTCGCCTCTGGTTGAGAGAGGAAGGGTATGCCGACGCCCCAGCGTCTGCTTCTGGTGTTGGCTGATTTTCTAATGACGCAGATGGTACCCATTTAACACCATCGAAGGTGTAGGGAATAGCAGGTGGAGGCGTGCGCGGACGGGGTGGATCTAACGCAAATGTAAATTGGAATGTTGGGTCGACCTGTAACGGGATTCGCGCAGGAGAGCCTTGATCCATCGCACGTCGATCCGCCTTCGCTCGGCGAACGCGCCCGGTCCGTCTAATGCGACCCTCCTCAATTTCATCAGCGATCCTTCTCCGCGTGGTAGCACGCATTTCAGGATCTGTCCGGTCATTCCTTCCCCGCCTGCCCTTGCCTTTCCTGAGAGGTGGTCGTCTAGTATGGCGTCTCCCTTCACCGTCAGCACGACCATCTGGAGCGTCCCTCATGCCCTCAAGTGCTCGAAGGGCTTCTGCTTGGCGTCTCGCGAGCGCCTCCTCTAAAGGATGCGGTGGTGGTGGTGCGGCAGGGGCAGGCCTGGGATCAGGGCGAGGGGCTTGACCGTCGTCGGCAAGCAAGTCATCGTCGTCAAAGATCCCGGGCCTGGCATTTTGAGATATCCATTCGCGGAGGAGGAAAACGGCGACAAAGGTAAGGACAATGAGAGAAGCGATGATTTGACCGGTAAATATGTCCGCAGAGAGGGCTGTCCAGACCGGATGAGTGGTCAGGCGACCAATAAAAGTCGTAGGCTGAGGCAGCGATTTATCAATATGGATATTGTAGTAAAACGGGCTCTCGTCAGTGTGATTGGAAGGGGGACGTGTCTTTCCGCTGATCCACCATGCGCTAGACGAAACAGTCGCTTAGTTTCATGTTGTTTCAAAGGTAGGTGACATACGTCGACTCCCCCATTGAGAAATACATCCTCCATGTCCATACAGTTGCCCACGGAAGTGCAGCAAGCCATATGATCCCCACAACAATCCCTCTTATTCCAAATAGCAGGGCAAACAGAGTCTGCTGTATCAACTTCTTGACTAAGAGGATTGGAGGTAGTGAATTAGGCATGTTGTCCGCGTACACTGCGATCCAGGTCAGACGATAGTACATTAATCAGCCAAAATCTAACCTTTCGTAAAAGAGTACGGGTGCTTGCATACATCGCAGTTCTTCTTCTTGCTGTGTGAAAGCCATGTGGTGAGGCTGTAAAAGGTTTAACAAATCCCGAGCGATGGTCGAAGACGGGTATCTATCCAGTGCTTGGGAGAGTGGGGATCAGTCTGAATTTCAGAATGGTGCTGGTCACGGACGGCCGCACCTACGAACATTCGAATCAACGGAGGAGTCTTCGTCGAGTACTCGTGTTGATTCACCGTCGCCGATCCCACGAGCTAGTATAGACTCGGCGGGACGTTCATCGACATCACGGTGGCAGGGGAGCGAAGCTCCTGCGTCGGAACGACACGACACTCAATCCATTGCACCAGCGGAGGCGCCTAACTTGGTGGAACCAACATTCGATGAAAATGTGCTCAGGGCGTTGTGTGAGCTGGATGTGAGCATACCCATTTTTTCTCTTATGAGCTCATATCAAGCTCACATAAATTTCCTCCAAAGTGCGGAGTACCATTACTTCTTGATCGAATAAAACAGAGTATGATATCATGTAAGGTGAGTAATTGCCTAGACCATTCAATTCTTGTCTTTCTAACTAGCTGGGTAGGAAGCTGCAACATATTTCAAGAAAAGGGCTGCGATGGAAGAAGAGTATGGCAAGAATATGCAGAAGCTTGCACGTTCAACAGCAGAAATATATTCTATGAATGACGGAAAGGCTGGGTTAGTGCAAACGTCTCTTTTCTCTCTGGATCTAATAGTGTATTTACAGAACATTCGTCAATGCATGGCATGGTACAATGCGAGTACACGAGCTTATGGCGGAAAATAGGCTACGTTTTTCTCAACGGTTAAATGAGATGAGCGATGAACTTTCGAATCTGACCAAGGAGGTCGAAAAGAACCGAAAACAGGTGTGTTTCTTTGATCATTCGACATGCCACCAATTGCTTGAATCTCTACTAGTCGAAAGACCTTCATACAAGATATGAGCGCGCGCTTCAGGAATCCGAAACCACCACGGAAAAGTGCAAAAATCGGTTGGACATCACCTCAGAGGAGTTGGAGCGTGTGTTGCTTCAGAAGGAAGGCGAATCTTTGAAGGATAACGCGGTGCAAAGCCGACCAGGTGGTGCTGGTGGGAAGAGAGCGATTGGAAAGGCGGTGGCCAAAGGAGGTCTTCTATTGAAGGGCAAAAACCCTGGAAATGTGTGTCAACTTTGAACCTCTGGGTTTCACCTTACGAATACCTTCTACGCAGATACAACGTCAAGAGGACGACATACGGTCGCGAATGTCCGCCGCGTCTGATGTATACCGAAAGGCGGTAACAGATACACAAGCGATGAGGCAGGAATACTTCAACTTTCAACTACCTCGTATACTTCGCGTACGTTTGCCGATTAACCCAAATCCTCACCCCAAACATTTACGGATGGTTCGCGACAGTCACTTAAAGAGTGTGCAGACGAAATAGACTTGGGAACACAATACCATCTGACACGATATGCATTCCTATTCGAGAGTATTGTCCTCAGCGATGGATCGATATTGGTTCCACCACGAGAGGAAGGTGCGTTGGCCTTTATTCTGACTAGCGAAACTTTCATTTTATTCATGTGTATCGTAGGATTGGGGTTGAAGGCTTCAATTGAAACCATCGACAACCGAGGCGACTTCCGAACCTACATGCAGAACTATGCCTATGCTCGTGGTGGTACTGTGAACCGTGGGCCACGGCGTGAGGGTCCTGTAGAGGAAGGTTTTGTAAGCGCCTGCCCCAGTAGCCTTCAAACTGAATTTAATCCAAAACTCCTCGTAGCTTCCTCCATTACCACGACACGACGGCAATAATGTTTCCCACCATCTACCAAATGGTGTGAAAGCTGGTGTGCAGCAGCAGGCTGTGACGCGGCCGACATTTGGTGTCGATCTTGCCGAACAGATGGCGCGAGATAGAGTCGAGCTTCCTCCAATCCTGACCAAGTGCTGCGAAGCGATTGAGAAGCATGGGATGCAGACGCAGGGTATTTACCGGATAAGTGGAATGACGAGCAAGGTCGCGAAGTTGCGACAGATGCTAGATACTGGTGGGTTGCAAATGTTGATTCCTTTCATAGCGTTAATGACCTTTTTTAACGTGATTTAGACCTCGACTCAGTGGACCTGGATGCCCCCGAATGGTCAGGGGACATTAACAACGTTACCAGCGTACTCAAGGGGTGGTTGCGAGACCTCCCGGATCCTCTGTTGACATTTAATCTACACCAAGGGTTCCTCGATGCAGCCAGTGCGTTTTACTTTTTGTCGTCTTCTTGTAAGCACACGAGCTCATCATAATTTCATAGAAATTGAAAATGACCGTCTCCGTCACATTCGACTGCATGAACGGGTCAACGAGCTTCCAGACCCAAATTACGCGACGCTCAAGTACTTCCTCGGCCATCTGTATCGGTGCGTTGTTGCCCTTCTATGCCATATGGCATCAATCTCACTAAGCTATTCAATCCTGCTCTCAGAATAAATCAGAACGCGGCGGACAACGCCATGTCGATGCAGAACCTTGCTATTGTATTTGGTCCCACACTCTTTGGTGTGCCTCCTCCCACAAGCGCGGGACAACATCACGGCCAGTCAAACGGTGGCATGGCAGATGCAACGCTGCAAAACATGGTGCGTAAAATCTTTGTTGTACAGCCCTTTGACTGATCACTGATTGTACACCTGTGTGTTGCTTTGCCTACCTTTTGTTATAGGCCATTGAGACGATTTTGAATCACTATAACGACATCTTTGTGGACGAATCAGAACCAGGGCCATGAGGAAGCAACCCATCTTTTTATGGACATCTTTTTTTGCTGGTACATCTGGTTATGGTACATCCCCCGCCCCCTTCGTCTTGCGGACATTTTCATTCATTTGACATCCGACACAACTACCTACCTACCTCATCTCATGGATACCACCTTTTGTCTGATCGTGCTGGCGCTGGCGCTAGCGCGTGATCGTAGAACCCCACAGGTTGTCAGGCTTGTGGTTTGCTATCTTAGTTATTATTACCATAGGTTCATGTGTTGTTCCCTTCCTCCATCTTGTTGGTATACAGGGTCTCCCCACACTGTAGTATAAGCAATTACCATTTTTTTGCCTAGTATGTAACCCCTGCAAACTTCGGACCGATGCCCCTAAACTTTCCATCCAGTGATCTATTTTTATCTCCGCCCTCTCTCTGTGTCTAAATACAGTCATCCTCCTTCCATATTAAGAGAATGTACTACGAGCCACCCCTGCCTTTGCTACCCGCCACGCTTTGAACCAACCAGTGAGATAGGAGGGTTTTCTAAATTTATTTTGATAATAAAAAATATACTCGTGCATTATATATGCCGCTAAGTATTGATTTTATGCACAATTAGTTCATCGTGCCACGCTCTGCACCATTTCTTCTTTGTCTTCAAGAGGGCAAAACTTTAACGTTTAACTTTGGGATTACTTTGGCCTGATATTTCTGCCATGGCACGTGGGCACCCTCTGGCTTGGAGTTTTTACGCCGTGATCTCCTCCATTTCGCGAATTCCGATGGATTTCCGCCGCAACTCCAAACTAATATCCAGCACAAGGCAAGGCTATCCGAAAGAGAAAAAATCTGGGCGTATGAGGGCGTATGATGGGTGAGCTCGGTCAACGGGGGAAAATATATCCGTATACGTAATTGGCGATTGAGAAGGCTGGAATCTAGGTAATGCAGATGGGTACACTAGTAAGTACGTACACTGTATCATGAAAAAAGGTACAAAGCCCTGAAATGCGATGATATCGTAGATGGTCTAAGTACACACGATGCTGTCTATGTATCATTATGGTTCATGACGTGGGTAGAAGGGGTCAGGTGGCATGAAAAATGTACAGATGGAGATTAATCCAATGTGTATGAGGGAAGGAATTCGGAGCGCGGCTTGTTAGGTTGTACCTAATTCTGTATCAGGTGCCAGATATCGTCATCTTGGCGAGTCCACTTTGCCTCGCTTGGGAAATGGACGCGGCGCAACAACGGGCTGGCACGGCCCCATTCTTGGACGAGCACAAGCTCTTCTTTTGCGTCTGCACGACCGATGCCGTCAACGTCTGTCGGGGAAAGATCGAGCTCTTCAAGGAATTGGAGAGCGCCGAGAACGGACGACAGTCCGGCGAGGAGTCGCTAAAAATGTCATGGGCGCTTATTAGTTCAGAGATAAAAGGAGGCCAGGATCACAGAAATGACTTACGATACCGGAGAATGCGTAATGAAGGGTGTGGCGAAGGGCAAGCTTCACTCGGAGGCGCTTGACGGTGGGGAAATGGATGGAGACGTTCTTGAGGAGTGCAGGGCGGACGGACATGGCAGAGAGATCGAGGTAGCTTAGCGGGAGGGCAGTGAGGGTCATACGCGGGAGGTTATCACGGTTGACATCTGAATCCTGGCCGATGAGAGCCAGGACTTGTACAGGGCGGCCTGGGAGGAGTGCGGCGGCAGTATCGGCGGAGCCTCGGAAGGATGAGAGGTGAGGAAGGGCATACGGAGGGAGTTCGAGGCCCCAGAGATGGTCGGAGAGCTTTAGATGACGGAGTGCTGGTGAAGATGCGAGGAAGGTAGGAAGAACGGTTGTGTATGGCTGCACGCCTTTAGTGTAGTCTGCTCCCAGTGAGCAGTGTCGCAGGCAGGGTAGGTAGGCGCCCCGGATCACATGCTCGATTGCATGCAATGGCTCCGAGTGGGTCACCAGATTGGCTGGTCCCAGAAATAGCTCAAGGGACTCGAGGTAGGTGAGCAACCGCAACGTCTGGGATATTGCGGCACACGCAGGACTCAACGACGTCGATTCTGGTAAGCGTGTGTCTGCGTGCCAACGTATTTGCAACTTTCGGGTGTTTTCGAACAGATAGCTCCGAGAACGCATGGAATCGCACCATCGGAGTGTTCGCCATGGCTGAGGAGAGGATTCAGTGAGAATGTCGCTGAGGGAGATGGAGGAGTAGAGGATGCTCTCTGCAACGTATTTAAAGCGGTGAGAAACGCATGCGACGATGGCGAGCAGGTCGGACGAGCAGCTGGAAAATATAATGAGGAGGATCTCATTGGGCAAGCCAGGTGCAGCGTTGAGCATGGTAAGCGCAGAAATAGCAACCACCAAGCGCTCAAGAAACGATATTTATGCAGCGGATTTTTTTCGGCGTAACGTGCAGGGTGAATATTCGGAGCGGAGCATCGACGGATGTTTGACGACAGCCCTTAGCAATCTCACTGAACGATTCCACACGTGGCGTATAGATAGCAGATGATAGAGAAATAAATAGTGATGGTACAGTAGTATACAATGAT
>JABAJT010000024.1:0-18273 GCA_018850275.1 Tephrocybe sp. 9174TJB
GCATGCGGTGAAACAGCGTCTGCTGACAAGGCGAAGCGCCCTGATGCTGGAAAAAATGATCCCTTGTTCCATTGTTCTAATATACAAGGTGCTATCCTTGGTGTCGGCCTTTTCATGCTCGAACAACTGTTCATCGAGCAAACACAAGACACTCGAGAGAGAAAGGATCAGAGCTCGAGAACGACCAAGCGACGAAAGAAAGACGTCCCTGACAATGATGACGACGACGATCCCGATGCTGTTTACTATGGAGGATTATCGGGGTCAAAGAAGAAGCAAGTAGGCGGCGTTGGTTACGCAGGTGACGTGAAAGAAGATGTAGGTCTCCTATCTACCACCCGAACTCAAACTGCTCATTGACCTGGCTTAGGATTCTGGACAATTGGAAGCACAGGCTACACAACGCGCCAAAGATGAAAAGATCGGAAAGCTTCTTTTTGAGATCCGTACATACCTTCCCAATCTTCATCGCGACGGCGGTGGGCAATCAAGCGACTATCTAGTACATCCGACTGCCTTGGCGCACCTTCGGAGACGATTCAATTTCATCTGCAGCACGCTCTTGAGGAATGACTCCCTTGCTGACATGTCAGATCGTTCAGTTCTTTACTTCGAGCTGCTTCATTGGCTTGAGGTAAGGCAACTCACCTCTTGTCTGTGTATTTCAAATTCACTAGTCATCATAGACCATCTCAAATCACGAAGCATTAGCAAGTATGATGGCCATGCCTATCATGGTTGTTGTGTCCATAAAGGGTGTCACGGTGAAGAAATCCTCAACCAAACCAAGCCTCAGCATCCGTGAGCGCACAATTGTTTACGAGGGAAGCTCAGGCCCGCGCGAGCTTCTGGAGGCCATTGTCATTCAAGCCCAAGCAGCTGTGAAAGGTTTGGAAGGTACCAAGCCTCAGGATGCTCCTCCAGAGGAATTGACTGAGGAGCAGAAGCGTATGACGGTTGATACAAAAGGGAAAGCGAAGGAACAGGCAGTAGAGCTCTCGGACGAAAACCAAAGGCTACTTGATTTCTGCAATCGCATCCTTTCTACAGCGAAGGCAATTGATCGCTCCTTACGTGATACGAAGGGCGAGGCATTCGTCAAACGCCTTCACGCTTCCCTCCCAAGGCTATTCACGTCGTCTTCATCCACTCCCGTCCGCGTTGATGCCGGTGCAACAGAGGAGAGTGCGAAGAAGGCGTATCTTGAATGGGCGACCCGAGTGCGGTTTGAGTACTGCGATCTGACAATACCCTCAACGGACGATGCGCCGCCGCACTTTAAGTCCTACTTCAACAACGAAGCTCGGATGTTAGCTACATCTGATATTCCTAAACGTTCGCTTGCCATCGCCAAGGAGGTAAGGCTAAACTTTTAACCTCATGGAACGATGCTGAATGACATTTGACCTATCATTCTAGCTTGCGATCCTCACAACCAATCTGCCTGTGGCGTGGAATTCCTCCATCTTTCTTCGTGTCGATGAAACTCGTGTAGATGTCATCAAAGCTTTGATCACTGGTCCAGAGGGTACTCCGTGTGTCCTTTTTCTCTCCTTCTTACGGCTCAGAGCTAACGAGGACGACCAGTTATTATAATGGATGGTAGGAAGATTGCTCTCTTCCACTGCGCCTGTCTCTTACATGTTCATCAGCTATCTCTTCGATGTCTTCCTTGGGCCGAGTTACAATCAATCGCCGCCTAGTGTCAAGTATATGACGGTGAGCGGAAGATTAAACGCCCATTCTTAGTATCAACAACTTTCTGAACAGACGAATGGCGGTAAATTCCGATTTAATCCTAATCTTTACGCGGCGAGTAATATCGTTCTTGATCGAGACATCGTCACTGAACGGCATATATAGGATGGAAAGGTATGCTTGTCCTTGCTTGGAACGTGGAGTGGACCCGGATGGATCTCAGGAAAGTCTACACTCCTACAAGTGAGTTGTTCTTCACCCTTCGATTAAATGACGCATGGTGCAAGCCTTATCAACAGGTCCTGATTTCCATACAATCCATGATTCTGTGTGAGGAACCATACTTGAACGAACCTGGTTGGGCTACTCAAGGAGGGACGCCTGCCTCTCGTGCATGTGAGCGTCTAGTAAAAACCGAACAATTCCATCGCTGAACTCCTCAAACAGATTCTGCTAATGTGCGACGCATGGTCGTGAAGACTGCGGTACGGTTCCATTTCTCAGATCTCTTTGAACATTGTCTAATCTGATCTAAACACTTTAGATGCTAGGCAACCTGAAGGCACCCCCAGAACCATTTGGTGACATCGTCCGTACTCATTTCCGCCTGAAAGCTCGATCTATTACTGCACAGCTTGATCAATGGCTTGTGGACGATGACGGCAAAGCCACAACCAGTGATGGAGGAGGTTATGGCATCGGAGGCAAAAACGAACCTGGAGGCAGTAACAATGGGCTCAAGAGGGATGTAGATGAGATGAAGGCCATACTGGCGAAATTGGAGGCTGAAAAGCTGTAATTTAAACACTATATTTCTTCTTAAATTACTCGAGGTGTAAATTCAAATAAACGAAGGACATTAACGATCGTAGTTCATTCACTTGTCAAGTGGAATCATTTTACCTCCTTTCAGGGTGACAGAGTTCGCTCGGACTGCTGTCATTCGAAAGCGATTGGCAGCTGAAACGTCATATTAAGGATGTTTTAAGAATGAAATGATTCTTTGGTCTTCCGTGGGTATTTTCCATTCGCGAATTAACAGCAACTATACATTACGACGACTTTATAGCCTGTAAGACCATTGTCAATTGGCTTGGACAAGATTATGGGGCAGTCATAAGTACCTTCTTCACAATTTCATAGATACGCCGTTGCCCGGCAAACAAGATAGCTGCAGTGAGCACACTCTGCACGAGCTTGCTTCCGATTCCCTTGTACAACCCGCTGATGCCCTCTTCATTCACGATGGCAAGGAAGCCCTCAAGGCTCGACTTGTATTTCAGAGCGCTTGCGTGACCCGCTTGAAGTCTACTTTTCATAACACTGAGGCCCTGAAGGTCAAAATCACATCTATATGTCGCAGTAGAAAGAAACTCACATGTACGGATACGTAGATCCGGTCGCAACTAGAGCACAGAGAAAGTCAGTTAAAAATGACAGGGGTAGGATATGAGGAACTTGCCCAATTTAGATAATGCACCCAAGAAGAAGAAGTCCCAGTCAGACAGAACCGCGACAACGGACGCAGCAGCGCCTGCAGCTCTGAGCTTATTTGTTCGGCGCGCGATCAAAAAGTTCTTCAACTGCTCAAATACGGTGTACTGGAGTACCGGATTAATGACTAGGACCAATGCAGGACCTATGCCGCGCCAGAATGCCCTTAAGGACAAATTTAAGTATGTGGTAGGAGGAGAGTATTAGAGAGGAAACTGACTGAATACCGTCCTTGGCGATGATGTTTTTGACACTCTCAATGAAGCTCATCTTGCGCGTCACTTCTGGGTTTTCCGAGTCGCTGTCCATAGTACGAACTGCCTGGGACGTCTGGACCACCCAGATTGGGTTGCTGATGATCGTCGTGGCAGAACCTGGGGTCGGGTGAGGTCAAATGAACGGAATAACTCTGTGAATAGACCCAACCAGCAATTATTCCTGCAATGATTGACTCGAGTGTGGTCAAGCCTTTTGCTCCTGAGCGCGCCTTGAGGAAGAATCCCCGAGATCGTTCGTAGAAGTAGTAATAGACACTGAGTATTAATTAGGCCATGAGGAGCATGAATGCTATGATATGGGCGCACCCGTTGGTGACTGACACTCCTAGGAGGCTAGAGTCCAAACCACTGTACAATCCAAGGAAACCTTCGCGTTTGATCGTGTCCACAACGACTTGGTAGAAAGACTGTATTCAGATCATCAAGCTATATGTTGGTTCCAAATGTACAAGGACTAGACCTTGTTGATGGTTTTCGTTTCGACCGCTGCGCGAGTAGAGAGGAATATAAGGGGGCTATAGCAGATACAACACTGTCAAGTGAAATTCATGGACAGGTAGAAGGTTCACTAACTATGTGGCACTCATCGCAACGATTCCGCCAGCGGCACCGGCGACAGAATGGATGGCTGAATCGCTCATTCTGAATAAATGAGAGTAGGAGGTAGTAGGGTAGTGAAGGGAGTTAGCGATTGCACGGGCATTTCAATATCTGAGTGCCGGTGGTTGCGGAAGTGTCAAAATTAGAGCAATCACATGGCTGCCAAACTTTTATGAACCCTTCAACTGCAGCGACATCATCCCGTATTCTGGTCTAGGCGCTTCCATAGACAGCGAGCCTTCACTTAATCTCAAGAATTGTCATAACCTCGACCCGTATTGACGCGTTCTGAACGCGAATTTGATAAAGTGTTCCAGGTGCTCGCCCTGACAGAGACCTAAGGTTGTCCTTCACATGCCAAGTGCTCTTTCTGTTGCTTTGGCTGACGGCGCCTGCCTTATTGATTCCACCGGCTCAGAGGCAGACTTGAAGTCTGTCTTGGTAAAACGATTGACCAATTATTACGCACGCTCCGGTGGAGGACATCAGGACCGCCAGTCGGCATCCTTGGAAGATATTCAACTCGAAACGGCGCTCCAAGCACTCTCGGTTGTTACAAGGGTACAACATATCATTGGGGTAGATGAGAAGCCTGGTGTCGACCAGCCGCCCTTGATTGGCACGCGAGATTTGAAGGAGCTCGGCACGCTACTCTCGATAACATTCAGATGGGGTATTGAGCGACTCTATGCTAGAATATTGCTCGCATGGCCCACGACTACACCCACATCTACGTCACAAAGGATTGTTGAGCTGGATCCATCCTCTGAAAATTACGCAACACTCACTTCCATGATCCTTGACTTCTTCAAGCTCCTGTTTCCCGATGGCTTTCGAGGAAGGATACCACAAACGCTCATAACGACAACAATCCTTGAGAAGCATACGATGGACCTGTTGAAGCCATCCATGATGTTAGGCTGGCTTCCTAAGTCACTTTCATCTGATTCTCGACCAGTTTTGGACGTCGCTCGACCCCTGACAATGCGATTTTTGAACTTGTACGCCTCGACATACTTTTAAAATGCACATCTTTTGATACTTTGTACGCAGCCTTTCGCCCCTACAAACGATCACTGTATTAGGAAGCATACTATCAGCCTCTCCACATCCCCCGCAATATGTGCGGAAGTTATGCATATCTCTTCTTGGTCAGCAACTTTTGAGGCCCCAAGGAGTACGCAGCCTATGTGCAGCAGTATTTGGAGAGCATGATTCCCCGGCCGACGACACCTGGGTCGAAAAACTGCAACACATCACTCGCGTTTTCCTTACTATCCCATTTAACACGAAGCCTGAGGTTTGTGCTAATTTATTTTAACTGTTCGCACAAATATCCGATCTTTTTGGCAGGACTACTTCAACCAGGTGATTCCGAGGATTATTGCCTTGTTGGCACCGCCAGAATCTTCAACAAACAAACGAGCGGCCGCGTATGTTATCTCTCGCGTTTTATCGTCAGATAACACTTCCAAACATGAAGAGTTGGTGACAGAGATTACTCGCAATATCCTTCTCCGCCCATTCTTGGACGATGAAGTTGATGCGATAGATGCAAAGATCCCCATTTCTACTGCTCTGACGACATTAATAACCTTGGTTTCCAATGCCGACCCCTCACCCACGTTGATCTCTGCCTTGCTTTCGCCGATCTTATTGACGTTGTACTCACTTCTCTCTCACATGGACCGTGCAAAAACAGCAGTTCCATCTCTCAGGGAATCTCTTCGAGGGTTAACGACGACTTGGGGGAAGATTGTCGGGCAAGCCGATGGCGTGAACATCTTGTGGAAGATCGTCCAAAGTAGCGAGATAATGTGGTCAATGGATCTAGAAGGCAATATCACTAAATCTACCACGTCAGTGCTTTCGCTGTCCATAGAACCATCGTTCATCTCCTTGTTGTAGGTTCGATATCCCCAAATCGCTATCTCTCCTTACTCCTCAAAATCTCAAAGACAATAATTATGACTTGGACTCCAACATTCTCGGTCTATATCCTGATCCGAACCATTTTGTCTTGTTCCTCAAGACCATCGATCGTGCGGATATCTCGTCAGATTTCTTTGTCAAGCTCCTTGAGGCCTATCGCGATCAAAAAACTGGTGACGATGAAGATCCTACCAGGTAACATGACATTTTCTTCTACCAGTGGGCCGGATTTCACCGGATGTTTAGAGGTCTCTTGTACTTGCAAATCATTATGCAGATGCAGACACAGCTAACAGATGAAAAATCGTCTTCCAACATCTTGTGCAAGCCAACCCACTTGCTCTCCTTCATAAAACACGTTCTCGAGTCACAAGCGTCCGTCTCGCATGTCTCGAAGGATCGCCTTCAGGGTAGCAGACCTGGGATCAACTTGCGTATATTTGAGGAGCAGGTTGATCAGCTCTCAGACGAAGGCGATAGCGACGACGACACTCCAGATGCTGAAATCATTACCCCCGAAGGCGAGATGATCGAAACGTCTGCTAACCTGTTGCTGTCTATCCTTGAAGGTGAGGGTTGCGTGATATCCTCAAAGTTATGGCTCATAGTCTCTTAGCCAACGAGGATTTGTCGGCTCGCAATACGCCTATTCTGAATGACATTTTCTCGCTCCTCGAGCCTTTGGCACGTGAAGGTTCGGAGAGTGTAAGACCGCTTGCCAGAGAAGCGAGAATGGTGATGACCGCGCGACTGGCGTCCACAACTTCCGGCAAAGCTTCACATAGCAGTCAAGACGGAGAAACTGCGCACGACATCTATCAAAAATCTCTCAAGCTCCTCCAGGATCCCATTCTTCCCGTACGTGCCCATGGACTACTCCTTCTCAGGCAGCTCGTTACACCATCCACGCCCGGTGCAAATGAACCAAAGCTTACTGATGATGCTTTGGTTCCTGCGATATCGTCGATCTTCCTTCAATCAGTGCAGGATGATGATTCGTACATGTTCCTCAATGCAGTCCAGGGCCTCGCAGCCATGGTTGATCGGTTCGGGAAAGATGTGTTGAGAATGCTCGTGTATGAATATACTGGCGGTTTGGAAGGCCTTGGCGCCACAAATATGACGCAGCGCGACTTGGATATAAGAACTCGCATAGGAGAGGCTCTAGCGGCTGTGATAAGGAGATGTGGCGAAGCTTTGGGTCTCTACGGCAAGTCCCCCCCTTTTTTTACTCCCCTGTGACGGGCAGCACTGACTTCCTTCTATTCAAGTTGACCTTCTTGTCCCCCCACTCTTTAAAATGTTGCGGTTGCGACACATACCGACCGCTTTGCGTACATCCTCTCTTTCCCTCTTAGCAGACTGTGAAAGCACCAACCCTTTGGCCATGCTCTCATACGTGACGGATCTCGCTAGTTCCATGCTTGACATTTTACAGCTCGAAATGGTGCCCGTCAATTCAACCTCGAATACTCAAGAAAGCCAGGAAGCACCAGAAACACTGCCGGATTCCATGGATTCCAGACCTCTATCCGCAAATACTAAACTCCCTCCTCTTCGACGTGCCGCGCTCCATTTTCTTGGTTTAATGGTGCGAGAGACAACGAAGCAGATATATGCATCTTCGTTTGGGGTATCACTCTTTCCGGATGATTTCATGAGGAGGGCAAAAACAACGTTGGGCTACGTTGCATCTGTCGATAACGACAACATCGTTCGCGTCATGGCCAGAGAAACGGTAGAAGAACTAGATCAATTGAATAAGGCTAGGCTAGGTCTATAGCTTGACATTCCAATACAAAAATAACGTGAAAACTACGAATGATATTCAGGAGAATGCCACCACACCCACCGGAACTTGGTGATATTTACTATTTAGGATGGAAATATCTACCCCGTATCTGTCTCAGGCGCGGTAATCTTGGAACAGCTGAGTCAATTGTAAGGTATGTTAAATGTTGGTTCTGTCTTGTGTCCTAGGACAACAGGGCCTACAATGCAGGTCAAAGGTAATTTTGGTCAATGACCTGCGTAGTGCGAACCGAAATTGGATAGAGGGAATCAATTATGTTATGCTCATGGAATGAGAAAGGATGTTCATGGGATCGAAAGTGCATTGGGCGTGGTGCTGACAATTCTACCAATTTCGTCCACGCGTGCTCTGAAGTTTCTCCATTTTGGGCTGCCAACTTGGAGATATACAGATTGATCCTGCGCAATATCCGTCGATATGTTGAGTTGATGGCGTTGGTCTCTATGAGTTTCGTAATCTGCAAGGAAGGACGGTTTAGTGCACGAAATAATGAATTCTAGGGCATCTACACACCTTGCCAATGGCGATGGTACGTCCTAAAGCAATAGCTCGTTAAATAGATATTTTGTGAGAGTTTATTTCTTGATCATACCTTCATCACGCAAAGTGAAGCGGCCCAACTGCGGATAATCAACAAATCTCTCTACACAAACTGGCGCAGTGGTCTCAATAAGAGCAACAATCTTTTGGCCTGTAAAATTGTGGGCACGGTATAAGTATCATGTCACAGAGAGACCTTATGAGCACTGGCCTTTTTTGGCAAACTGAGGGGGCTTCCTGGACTTGCGGCCAGTTGCCTTGTCGTAGTAGTGCAAGAGTGCCTAGGATATCGTAATCGTATCGGATGACTAGTTTGACGAATTTGTGACTTACGGGCAGTGTTACCTCCTCTGACAGTGTGTGGATATGCATGACTGCTGAGTATCCGGCACAGATGATGCTCTTGTGCTCAAGGATAGCGAGTTGAGCCTCGAATTGTCGAACAGCGTGAATAGGCTTGAGAGGGCTCGTCAACACGAAGCCAGGGCTAATATCCTCGTCATCGACGCCACGCAAACGAACGCGGACGTTATCACCACAGAGAGCTTGTGGCACCTCGGCTTCAATCTCGTTGTAAATGGCAGTAATTTCAACGTCATCCTTGTTTGGCATCAAGATAAGATGGTCGCCTTTACGAAGCAGACCCGATTCAACTTTGCCGACAATGACTGTACCCATATCTTTGTACTTTTCAGAGACTGGCATCATGAGAGGCGCGTTGATCTTGCGGTCAACCATGGGCATGGTATCCATTTGTTCGAGGAAAGAAGGGCCACTGTGGATTACATGATGGTCAATGTGCTATTCTGCTAGTTATTCCGAAGATTTTACTCACTCATACCAAGGGCATACGCTCTTGGATACTCGGTCTTTGAGATTGACTCCAGTGTAAGCAGAGACTGGGAGGAAGACAACATCGGTCTTGGGGTTGAAACCAGCGGCCTTGACGAACGGTGTGAGTTTCTCCTTGATCTCGTCGTATCGCGCTTTTTCCCAATTCACAGTAGGGTCATCCATTTTGTTGATGACGATCACTACCTTGGAAACACCAGCAGTCTTAACCAACATGATATGCTCTCTTGTTTGTCCACCCTTCTCGAATCCAGTTTCGAACTCACCCTTACGGGCTGAAATCACGAGAACAGCAACATCCGCCTGAGCAGCACCAGAAATCATAGAGGGAACAAACGTCTTGTGTCCGGGAGCATCGAGGATAGTGTACCTGCGCAAGTCGGTTTCAAAGTAGGCTCGACCCACTTCCACCGTTTTCCCCTTGTTTCGTTCCTGCGGCGTAGAGTCGAGAGCCCAGCTGAGATACCAAGATTCACGGCCTGCCTCCTTGGCATCTCGTTCATATTTTTCCATCGTACGCTTGTCCACCATTCCAGTGATGTAAAGCAGGTTTCCACCCATGGTGCTCTTTCCGGCATCGACATGGCCCACGAAAACGATGTTTAAATGCTCCTTGACTGTGATGGGTAGATTAGATGAGTTGGTATACGAGCAGAAAGATGCGCACCATTTCCATATAAATCGTCAAGGACAGCCTGATCGGCTACATTTTTCACTTCCTGTGCTATAGCAGCTGTATCTGTTTTAGATTTTTGGGTGGAAAAAGTCTTGGACGCAGGAGCGGGTGTAGAAGGCTTAGATATCGATGCGGGTGCAGGTGAAGGGGCAGGAGTTGGTTTTGCCTCTTCTTTGACTGGTTGTGGAGCTGGTGCAGGGGTAGGAGGAGGGGGAGAGGGTTTGGCACCGCCGATGTTAAGAGAGATGGTGGGTGGTGGAGGTGGAGCCTCAGTCTGCTCTGGGCGTTCAACGGGAGGAGGAGGAGGGGTCTGCTGAGCAGCAGGCTTGGTTGGAATGACGAAACTCCTCCCGGGAACGAACTCGAAAGCGCCGGCGTTGAGTTTGCTCATGATCAAGATGGGAGATATAGAGCAAGAGATCACGGAAACTCAAAAACTCATTTGTGCACATGTAATATTTGGATAACGGCACCGATATGATTGCGCATGAGCTGTTCCAACTATCTAATGTCGACTCATTCCATATAATGTACATATCCCTGGCAAGGGCACCGCAGGAACAGAGGAGAATAATTTTGATCAAAGTTTGTGATCATCACATCAAGCAGTGGCTTGGAAATTGGCACAACTCACTCTGATCACCCCACTTGCTGTTCATATCGTACCATGGCCAACGAGCATGAAGAGTACCTGGCCATTCTCAAGGCTTCGTACGATTATCAGCCGCAGTCAGAAGACGAGATAGCCATAACAGAAGATCAGATCCTCTTCTTGAAGGAGAGAGTTGATGACGAGTATGTCCTGCGCCCGTGGCCCGCACGTTCCGCTCACTCACACGAAATAGTTGGTGGAAAGTGAAGATCAAAGGGGATTCACAGGACGAGGATAGCCCCGTTGGCCTCGTTCCTGCAGCCTACGTTGAACAGGTCTGTCATGAACGTACACGGAGTTCCGAAGATCATGCTAATATATATTCCAGGCCGACCCCACTTCCAAGGTCAAGGCTCTTTATGACTACGCCGCCACTGCAGATGGAGAGCTATCCGTGCAAGAAGACGAGATTCTGCTGGTATTCGAGACGGATGGGGACTGGATACTAGCTCAAAGTGAGAAGGAAGGCGGAAAGGCGGGATTTGTTCCTGGCAACTACGTCGAACCGTATAGCGATGAACCCCCACCAACTGCCCATCAAATCATTGTCCCTCCTTCAGTGCGTCAAGTCAAGGCCATCTGTTCTTATACCTGAACTCTTTTTTCTAGCCCCCACGTCCGGTGAGCACTTATGTCGACCCTGCTGTTCGCGTGGCTGCTACCAAAGTCTCTGCGGATGGAATCAAGACCTGGTCGGTGTCAGAAATTGACAAGAAAGGGAAGAAGAAGAAGGGAACCCTAGGGATAGGTAACGGTGCCGTATTCTTTGCCAGCGAGGCCGACAAGGTACGACATATATCTTTCCTTCGCATCCATGCTCACGGCGCATCGCACAAACCACAGACTCCTGTGCAGAAATGGCAAACTACTGACGTTTTGAGCGCAACCAGCGAGAAAGCCAAGCATGTCACTCTCGATATCGGGGGTGCTACTCCGATAAATCTCCATTTCCATGCTGGGTCGAAGGACAACGCTGAAGAAATAATTGCGAAAATGAATTCATCTAAAGCTTTGACTACTCCACAAAACGACGAGCCGCCTTCGCCAGATACGCCTCTTCCCAAGAAAGCTTCAGTTCATTTCTCTAACAATTCCCCCGTCATCATCCCTGCTCGCGAGGAGAATGAAGGTTCTTCAGAACCTGAAGAGAGCGACGAGCCTCTTGCAAATGGTACTTCTGTCAACGGCCATGGACACCCTGTGCAACATGATGGTGAGGGCACTGGAACGGCTTTATATGACTTCACTGCCGACGGCGACGATGAATTGTCGATATCGGAAGGCGAGCATCTCGTTATCTTGGAGCAAGAGGGCGATGAATGGTGGAAATGCCGTAATTCTCAAGGGAAGGAAGGTGTTGTTCCAGCGTCTTACATCGAGGTACTGCTGCTCCCTCCTTACCAGGTTTCATGCCATTCTTATCACCATTGTAGGTGTCTGTTTCCGTCACGTCCACTCCGGCTCGATCGACACAGCGTGCCCCTTCCCCACCTCCTTCCCCGCTTCCAGAAGAGGATGACTATGCTGCACAAGCTGAAGCCGAAGCAGCTGCCGCCGCTGAAGCGGAGAGACGAGCTGAAGAGGAACGCGCTGCACGAGAGCAAGAAAAGCAAAAGGCAGAGCAGGCAAAGAAGAAGGCAGATGCTCAAAGACGAGCTAAAGAAGCAGCCGACAAAGCAGAACAGGAACGACTACGACGCAAAGAGGCGGCAGCTCGTGCATCATCTCCTCCAGTAGCGTAAGCATTCAATGGTGAACTTTGAAACGTTTCTAATCTCTGTAATAGTGACCAGAAAAGGTCCAATAGTCAAAGCACAAGCAGACCGCAAAGCTCAAGCTCAAGCTCAGGCTCAAGCAAACCATCCGGAGAGAACAACGGTCGTCAGTACAACATTCTCGTTATGTTCCGTTTACTGAACTCTCAGCTTAGGTCCTCCTGCGGATCGTACTCGCATCTGGCATGATCGAAGTGGGCAGTTTCGCGTCGAGGCTGCCTTCCTGGGCTTCAACAATGGTAAATTAAGGCTTCACAAGGTTAATGGAGTCATCGTGGAGGTGCCTTCCGAAAAGATGTCCATCGAAGACATGAAATATGTCGAACGCTTGACCAAGAAAGCGTCACGACCATCAAACAAACAAATGTCAGAGGATGATATACCCTTGGCCCTTTCACGTCCTGAACAAAAGCCGTCGCGGTCTGCGCTTCCCAAAGCAGCACCTAAAATCGACTGGTTCGATTTCTTCCTATCTGCTGGCTGCGACCTAGACGATTGCACTCGATACGCTTCGGCTTTCGAGAAGGACAAGCTGGACGAGACTCTTTTACCCGACATTACTGAAGGCACCATGCGGAATTTGGGTGTTCGGGAAGGAGACATCATTCGTATAATCAAGGCCATTGAAAAGCGGAAACCAACAGACAACCTCCACAAACCCAGTGCCTACACCCAGGCGCAAGTGCGCCGCGACGAAGATCTGGCTCGCCAACTGCAAGCGCAAGAGACAGGAGGACGAGCGGCAGCCCCGAATCTGTTCTCATCGGGCCCCGGCGGTGCGCTTAAAACCCAGCCTCGCCGTACCAGGCCCACTCCCAGCAAAAGCTTACCACCTGCCGCCGTCGATCTCAGCGTGATATCTTCCGTCTCTGATCAAATACAGCGCACTTCATCACCGCAGATCATGACTCCAACAAGTGCACCGGTGTCATCGAATCCAGTCACTGGTCCTGCCAGATCAAGCTCTGCTGCTCCAGCTGCAAGTGGCTTTGATGACGACGCTTGGACTAACCGGCCGAGCTCGACGAAGCCTCTCGTTGGAACCCCTGCGCCACGCGCCCCGTCCGCCCCTCCTGCGCAGCCCCCGGTACCTACACCTCCGGTTCCAGCACCTGCTCCGGCTCCCGCGACATCACCTGCTCCGGCTCCAGCCCCAGCGCCTACATCTGTGCCTGCGTCAACGTCTACGCCTCCTGCTCGAAGCCTTGCACAGACCACAGAGGCGGACGTTTTCGAGAAACTCGCTCGATACGGAGAAATGAAGAAACAGGCAGCAATAGCCCAACCTCCCCAAGCACCATCACCGACTATCGTTGCTCCTCCGAGCTTCCAAGCCGGTCTCGGTATGGGATCATCACCCGCTCCTATGGGACAGTTCATGCACGCATCTATCGCCTCACCGCAACAACAGCCGGCGCCATATAATGGTCCTCGAGGTCCATTTGCTCCTGTTCCTGCCAACCAGAGCTTGCTACAACCTCTCATTCCCACTCACACTGGTTTCAATGGCATGATTCCAACGCGAGCAGCACCTCCTACTTCTTCTCCCTTCTCAAACAGCCCTTCGCCGTCTTTCTTGCAACCACAGCCTACAGGATTCCCTGCTCAACAGCCTTTGATGTCTCAACCAACTGGCATGCCTCTCAGCAACTTCAATCCTATGCCAAATACCAGCCCATTCACCCCCATTCAGAACCGTACGTATGTTTGACTTCAATGTATTTGACCCTGATATTAACACGCCCTGTCAAAATGCAGAATTCACTGGATTTAACCCTAATTTCGGGCAGTCCCCTTTCAACAACACCCCCTCGCCCTTCAGCAACACCCCTCCCCCTGTTCCGCCACTTCCGTCCGCTTCATCCGGCACTAATACCTCACCTGCTAATATTTTCGCCCAAATGAAGTCCGGCACGTTTGCAACTGACAACAATACCAACGCACAACCTCAATCTGGTAAAGGTTCAATCTTCCTCAACTATATACCATTTACTCACACCAGCGTTTTTGTAGCACTCACGGCACAGCCTACAGGTTGGGGTCAGCCTTACCAGGGTGGATACACTGGTTTCCAGCGTTGACCACAGTATGATCGTTTTATATCTATTACTCGCTTCTAAGACAGCAAGTATCACCAGATGACCATACAATTGAATAAATACAGTACAATGAATGTCCATATCATGAAGAAGCCTCTATCATACCCTGTGCGTATCCTACTCGGAGGAAATATGTTCTCAAAGATTGTCGAATCTCTGGAGCCAAGTCTCGCGAAAGGAGGTCGGTTGCTAGAGGATATATGGCGGGCAAATACCTCGAAAACTTGGGGAGCAATTATTAACCTGCGATAACGCAGAGCTGTTTTACTCACTGCTTTGTCATCAAAACGGCAGAATCCTTCTAGTATTTCGTTAACAACGGGGGTCCATGCAACAATATTTTTGCTCTGGGTATCAGCACGAAGCTTATTGAAGTCTTGTATGACACCAAGTCCCAGTCTAGTCTCAAATGTAAGATGATGTTGGCATCTAAGTAAGACGTAGACATACGGCAGTAAACGCTCTGCAATTTGTGGGCGTGCAGCTTGGTGTTCAGGTCTAGGGTCGTAATACATTTGAAGAAGGACGTGAACAAGAGTGGCGGCACTGCTTGATTCCTGTTTCAACAAGTTGGGCAAGTGCTTCATGAAGCCTTCACAAAAACGTTATGATGGAGAAATTGGGGATAGATGACAAAGTAACGTACCAACTTTCCAAAGGCCAGTCCGTAGTTCCTTGTCGTCGTTAAACATGCGGGCGAATTGATAGCTATGGTCCAAAACACCCATCAAACGCAACAACTGTTCGGGGGGTATGGTAGTGTAAACCTTATTGTTACGCAGGAGGTCGTTTGTTGTTTCAATGAGCAGCAACTGGAGAACGCATTTGACAATGATCTGTTTGAATATACGACGGCGTTCTGTGAGCGATGATCTTGAGTCAGACTTAGAGTGCTCGCCATTGGGCGACAGGGGTGCAGGTAGAATAGTTTGACCATTGTAGTCTAGAATAGATTAGGTTAAAATGGAGATTACTAAGAGCTGAGAAATACCAACCTGTCCCATCAGCCACTTCAGGTGAGTTGTCCTCAATCTCGACTCGAAGGCTCTCGTCGAACAACTGGTGAGGAGTCGTCGTTCTGAAAAGCTTGACAAATGTCGTCGTTACTCGTTCCCAGCGGGTAGCACTTAATTTGGAAACGTTATTTTCCAGCAGCTGCTGCAGACAAGATGTTCCGATGCGGGCTAGAGTATCGTTCTCTGTGCGATCACATCAGCGTATGCCAGACAGCAGTGTGATGAACGAAACGAACCTTGACATATGCACACACACAGTAGATCGAGTAAGCCATCCAAGAATCGTTCAAGAATTTCGAAATAGAAGGTATACAAGTCGATTAGATCCCGCAGGGCTTGTATCATGGTTGTCGAAAGCCAAACGCTCATGTCTTCTTGTGTACTGAATCGCGACAGATCGTGACTAGACTTCAAAACCGCAAAGATGGGGAATAGAAGTTCTTGGCAAACTGTATCCCAAAACTCTACTGGGTAGGTTGACCCATGGGTTTTGAGCGTTGTGAAAAGGGAGTCAAGAGCCCTGAATAGTGAATCAACAAAAATTGAAAGAATGGCATAGCAAACCACATACAATCGCCGCACTTCCAAGTCCTCTCCATTCATTATGATATCATAGAAACCAAATAGAACAGGGAACCAGAATTTGATCATGGCATCATCCATGGAACCATCTGCATCCGTAGTCTCGGCTAGTGAACATTCGGGACACTTGAGCATGACGGGGATCACGTCTCGCAACATCGCAATGGCAAGCAGGCTGATTTTCTGGTACTTGCTGACTTTGCAAAATTCAGTGACGCAGACTGTTAGGTCTGCGAATGCACCATGACGGACGATGGCAGAGAAGTGTTCCTTGTTTAGCCGAGTTACGATCTCAAACGCAGAGCTGGCAATCCTCTCTGCGTGGTGCGATGAATAGGAAGGAACAAGACAAAGGGCTAGTATTCACCTGTCAAAACCTTCGATGCGGCAGAAAACACGCCAAACATAGTTCGCCATCCAGAACGCATGTTCTGTACTCGTGCTTGAATCATCTGTTGCAAGCACTGTAAAACCTATATAAAGTCATGTTATTGAAAAATTTCAAGAGTCAGATATTAGTATACACACCATATCTCGCACATCAGGATTTTGATTGTGGATCATAGTGTACTCAAATGGTTTCAGGAAGTCTTTTTGGAATTTGAAATGAGGTAATTCTTCCTTTTCCAAGAAGCGCATCGCCAGCTGACGGAGTGCGTCCAGAGCAAAGAAAGCGACATGAGGGTTGTTGTGGCAGCATACCTGAATTGCTTTTATCAGATAACTGACTATATATTGAATGGGAAATTGCGTACGAGTTTAAAATGCTCTCCCAAAATGTCCCAGAGGTTTGACCATTCCAAACGAATACGGTTCATGTTATAGTATGAAATTTCAACCAGTTTTTGGAGGCTGAACATTCGAGGGTGTTGCGAGAGACCTGAGGACTGGATCTCCTCCCATGAAACATCGCTGAGAGCCTGAACGAAATTCACAATGGCGGTCTGTAATGGATGGTAAGCGAACGTTGGAGCCATAACGACAGGAAACTGACACCAGAGAGGAAGTGACTCAAGGAGAACACCATATCTGCCGCGACTGTGATATGGGTTGAGCGGCTCTCGTTGGCCAACTCTTCGGTCGGAAGTTTGCGAGTTCTATCGACCGTATTGATGTCAGAACAATATGTACATTTGAAGACAAGATGCGTACTTTTTCCGCCCTGAGTCAGGAACATCTGCACCTCCGCTGATGATTTGCATATGTTCAAGCTGACTGACACAGGTGAGCACTTCATGCCAGGAACCCTTGAGGTTATTGCCTTCGGTTACCGCTACATCAAGTAGGGTTTTAATGGCCTCCATATTCTTGGTTTTCATTTCACCCAAGTTATTCAAGAATGTGAATTTTGCGAGAGTTGTGACGAAGGCATTCCGCTGCAGTTCGAGATCGAAGAAGCAGACGATACGAATGGCGTTCTTGAAACCGTCCAAACATAATTCGACTACTTCGAGATCGTCGGTCTCCTGGAGAGGCCCAGATAGGCCGGCGAGGAAAGCCATCCAAGCGACTTCAAACATGGGACGCACATGCACAAAGTGAGATGCACTGAAGAACTCTTTGGAGGCTTTGCGCTGCGTGCGCATCATTGTACGAAAAAGCGCCTAAAACAGTATTGTCAATCGAAGCACACTAATTTATGTTTAGAAATAGCTTGCCTCTGTCTTTGTTGCCATCCCATTTGACTGCATCACATATGCCTCCCTTTGAAGGTCCCTGCCTACATTGGCAAGCGCACCCGCAAGGCCAGGCCCACCCACATTGACTGCGAGGGCAGACTCAACTTCGTCCTTCATCCGGATTTCGTTTGAAACGATCTCATCGTATATACTAGAAAGGAAGTCTTCTGGAAGATCACTACCGTCATTGATACCTCGATTATTTTTGGTGAAATCTGCTTTCGTCATCCTGTTTTTTATTTGGGGGTTATGTGCATCAGTATTAAGCAGAATGACCGAGTACGCCAGGACGTATGCAGTGTCTGAAAATAGAGGTCAGAGCTTGTTTGTAGGCTACTGGCAAAATTCCTACCAGCATTTGCGAACGGGGTCTTCGCATTTCCCGCAATGTAACGCTCGGCAAATTTGAGCATGAATCGATCAATCTTCTGCGCCTCTCCAGGGAGTCGGAATGATTGTAGGAAAATCCTCAGTGCTTCAACAAATGGAAGGTCCTTGAAGTCAAGCTGATCAACGAAGGCATGCATAATCGCAATGTTTTCGTCGTCGCTACGAAAGTTCAACAAACAGGTGTATATTTCTTCAAT
>JABAJT010000024.1:24024-47558 GCA_018850275.1 Tephrocybe sp. 9174TJB
GATGCAGCGACGATAATCATGCTTACCCTCATGGCGGCCCGCTTCTCCAGCGAGATCAGCAATGAAATAGAGTTCTTCTCGGTCGGGTCTAGTTCTCGCCTGCAAATCAGTCAGAAGACAGCTCGAATAGAAGAGGGCTACTAAGCCATTACAGGTGACATTGGGGTAGGTGAGAGGAATGTGGAGCCAAGGGGACGACATCTCGAAGTCTGTTTTATGAGAATAGAGATGGCTGCCTCGCCTCCACCGGGTGGTCAAGGGGAAGTCGAAACAACATGTGTGCTAGTCGTGAAATGGAAGTTTTGTCTTCTAGTTGCCATCAGATCACACAGCAGAGGCGCCAAAGAAAAAATGCGTTGTTTTAGTCTAAATTAGGGCACCGTATCATAGAAATCGGCTATGACAGTGTAAAAAATGGCGATGGCCTTCTTGAACTCTCCAAACTGGCAGAACAAAGTCAACACATATCGAGTTGGAAAAAACCAACAGTTACCTCTGCGTTGCTGAAACTGATGCGGAAATGCCCTTTGGCATTATCAAGAACTGTATTGTCGCCAGCAAACATAGCACCTTGATTTTATGTTATAAACAAGTATCGACTGAAAAAAATGAAATAACACATACCATTGCCAAAGAGAACACCTGCTTCGGCCAGAGCGACCCAAAGTTTCATCTCCAAAGTCTCGGGGCCTTCAGCAGCAAACGATGGGTGGCCCTTGAAGATAAGTGTGATCTGGGCAACAGATCAGCTTCGAGGATTTCACCTGGTCCAAATTGACGTCATACCCAAACAAACATCCCGGCGGTAGGGGGCGTGAAATAAAAGACTGGTCGATGCAAGGCCTTCTCTGCAACAGACCCCTTGGAAGGCTTCAAGAATGCAGTATACACAGGTAACCCTTGATATGGCGGGTCGACGTTGGTGGTGGAGATGTGTACATCAAAGTCGTCGCAAATGCAATCAATGATGAAATCACGTCTCTGCTGGTACTGGATGCGAAGACCTTTGATCCAACGTAGGTAACCTGATAATTGCCACTCTTCAAGTAACTTGGTCACCAATGCCTGAAATATAGTTCAACCAGAGGTACCGAAAAGTCGAGACGAGGAGGAACACCGACTTGTGAGAAACCACACGGGGCCTGCGTCGTCGCTTCGCCCTGCCTCTCCAGTCGCTCCGCAAAAAGAGGATTACAGGTGAACCATCCCAAACGACAGCCTGGAGCGATCGTCTACAAACACAACTTAGGGTCTGGTGAATCGATTGAATGGGAAGTTGGCGATTACATGCCTTCGAAAATGTGTCCAGGCGAATGACCCGTCCTTGGTAATCATATCTATGTGACCCAAGTCGGCAAGGCACCTCAGCATTATTGAGGAAGGAGCTAACCTCAGGTATGTTGGTGTCAACTGAGAAAGAAACTCGTCGTCATCACTGGGAACTTGGTTATAAGTTCCTGTACGTTCCATCGGTGGCTTATAATCGGCCTGTTGGAGGAAATAATATGGATCGTCCTCGACAATGATAATATCTGCAGCAGAGTAATTGTAAAGGACGTTCAAGTGAAAGAATGAGACTCAGCTGACCATATTCTACACAGATATCATAAATTTCTTGCTTCCGGGAATGTGATATTGTCTATACATGCCAAATTTATGAAAAAATGTCTGCAAGTTGTGAAAGTAGAGCTTACGGTTCCCGTAGGGTTTTGACCAACAGGGATAGTATACAGTACGTGAGGTCTATACATGTATATAGTGACATTCAATGTCCATTAGTATTTATTCTTCATGCCGAAAACTTGGCTTACCTTGACATGCCTTGAATATCTTCATCCCATTCCGACAGTAGACCGCGCAACGCGCTGCCAATGAGTCCCTGCCCATCTATCGGAACGGGAACTGGGTGAACACCATGTGGCATTGCCATGCTGATGGCAGAGGGATAGGTCCATTCCTCAACCAACACACCCTCTCCGGGGTTGCAAAGCGTCAACACAGCTTTGGTCCACCCGTCAGTATTTCCCTGATGTACGAGAGTGTCATAGTTGCCGTATGCGGGCTGATAGACTTTCTTCGTGAAATCCTTAATGAACTCCTGAAGTGCAGGCGTGCCTCGTGCTAAACTGTATTGTAGGCTTTCGGCGAGATTGATATCATCAGGTCTGGAAGGGTATTTAGGGACTTGGATAGGGATTGTCTTTTCTTTGGTGGTGAACAAGCTCCACAACCAGGACATGGGAGAGGATTCATTCGGGGTATTGATAGTAAAAGAGGTAGATGCTAACGTATCCCCGCCTATGGAAGCAAAAGGAAAGTAGCCAGGATGAGGTAGGCCTGTTAACAGAAACAATGTCCCATGCGATTCGTAATGTGTTGTTGCATAAGTAGTAGTAATACATACCTCCCGCAAGACTAATTATTCCAGGTTTACCGAAATATTTCTGAAGCCCCTTGAGAGGAGATTCCGCTCTTGCGCGAGCGACACGGGAAAGATGGTGGGACAAGTCAATTGCGTCTGAAAGCTTTTCGGATTGCATGGTGGGTGATGGAAAGGGTATGCCAGCACGATGGTTGCTTACAGAGGACTGTTTGCGATAACGGGCCAGGGTCACGGACACCCGGCATGGTTTTTAGTCACCGCCAAATGATCAATGCCTGTGACATCATATTATTAAGAAGGCGGCGGCGAGGAGGGGAGATCGAGAGACTGGCCTGAGGCTGGCCAAGTTTTGCGTCGCGTCGACGCGTAATTAGCGTTGGAAGCTCTTTACACGCGTCCTCCATCGATGGCGCAATTTGCAACATTGTAAGCTGATGCAAGGGTCGGATTCGGGTGATGCCGAGTTCTGCGATTAGCTATAAAAGTACGCTGAGGAAGGCTGAGCACTACTGGCGGTGGCTCATCGCCTCATGACCAACAACTAACAGCGCATGTGTCCACACCTCGTGTTGTCTTCCATATGGGCAGCATTGGCAAATATCCAAAGATCACGATCCATGGTAACGTTCTTGTGTCATGACTTGCAAGTCTGAAGACTGAAATGATGAAGGGCCGCAAGAACGTATCATGTGGCAATACCTAACTTTAGGATGCCCAGCCAAAATCAAGTGGAACCCACGCTGAGGTTAAATAAGGTTAAATGGGATTTTCCATAGATCCAGGCAGGTCCAGGCAAAAATATAACTCACTATGTAGTATGTTGTCAGAGTTCAATCGAGTTCGATTGCCGTCAAATGGTCGGTTGTTTTGCGTTAATTTTTATGCACATTCGAAATGCTATAGTCATTCCCATGTGGTTTGCCTATTTTCGTAGTGTTCAACCCGTCCAAGTCCCCAGATCATAGGCCTCTCGGAAAGCCTCCTTATGTGGTCTAACATACCGCCCCAACCTGATTACCTCCCTACATTCCGTTGAAGTATATATTTTCGTTCAATGTGGTGCGAATAAATGGCAAGAACTGACATAAAAATTCAAATGTTGAGCGCCGTTGAAACGTGACGAAATGGGCGGCGCAAGCCAAATAAATTCACTCGTAAGGACAGGATGGGCCGTGTATCATCTACATAATGAGGCAATGATCTGTGGGTAGATCGGATAATTCAACATGAGGTTGAAGCTGAGGTTAAGATCGTGCCACAGTTGAACTCTCCTCCTGCACGTCAAGCCATGCTTTGCGCGCTCGTTACGTCGCTTGTTGAAAGGATGATGAACAGTGTCGCAGGAGAAAGCATAGGACCGTCTAGGAGGGCTGTGTGAGTTGCGCCATCTTGGTCTCTAGGTCATCACTCACCTCAAGGGATCCAGCTCTTCACCCTGACAAGAAGCGCGATGGATGCGAGCGAACGAAGGTCGCCTAAACGTCGGGAGGTTGGCAGAGCCTGTAAAAAGTTGTAGTGGAGCAGACGTTGCGACGTGATTTAATCGCACCTCAAAAGCCACAAGAGTGTAGGTGGGAGTGATCCAGGAGCATGAATGTAGATCTTGTAGGCCTTTTATACAAGTCGTGGTCCTCGGCATGCTACCCCATTCGTCAAATCAAGAGGGCATATCCCGCAATCGATGAGCGATAACATCCAGTTCCTGATTCGAAGTATCAGTGGCTCGGCGGCGCGGAGGCGCTAGAAGTTTGTTATATTTTAGGGCAATTCAAACACTCTTCACGGCAGAAGCCACAGATCTTGGTAAGGCACTTCAGGGCCGGTTTCGTGGGGGTGGAAACCTCGGTCAACGGCCAATACCAACCATCACTCACCAACACTTCCCCTTTTCACGGAGGCGGTAGAGAGTTTGTAGATAGCTGGAAGTGGGAGAAGTGTGGTACGTCGTACAACGTCACATTCAAGCGTTAACTTCTTGATTGACAACAGTTCAGCAGTTGTTTGAGAATGGCTTTTCAGTTTTCTAGGAAGGGCTGCTTCAAGTGTGGCAATCGTACGTCAGCCTGGCTGCTATCTCTTTCAAAACTGAATAAGTGTATACATAGTCGGTCACATTGCTGAGAATTGTACCTCCGACCAGAGGCTTTGCTATAATTGCCGCCAACCTGGGCACGAATCATCTGCCTGCCCATCTCCTCGCACGGCTTCGGCTAAGCAATGTTACTCTTGCGGTGGGGTCGGTCACATTCAAGGTGAGTAATGCAGCTTCTAGAAAACCTTCCAAACGCATATGCTAACGCCTTGGCCAGCGGAATGCCCCAGTTTGAGAATTCAGCAGCAGGGCGCTAATCAGAAGTGCTACGTATGGAACGAGCAATATGTTCTGCATATCCCTGATCGAGTGTTGTCAACAGAATTGTGGTAGATTCGGGCACATTGCTCGTACCTGTCCAAATGGAACCGTTGGTGCGGCTGGATTTGCCAGCCGTGCTCCACCTCCGGGTCGTGCATTGAATACGTCGACTCTACCTCCTGTCAAATGCTACCGTTGTGGTGGTCCGAACCATATGGCTAGGTACCTGCGGCGTCGCGTCATTTGCTCATATGACGTTTTTATGTTGACGTCTTTTTTTGCACAGGGACTGCCTCGCGCCACCTGGCTCTGCAACCATCGACAGCGTACCCGTTGGAACCGCAGTCTCCAACAAGAGCAAGACCTGCTACAAATGCCAGCAGGAGGGACACGTAAGTGCTGCTCAATTAAGACCGACCCGTCACGTTGAATCTTGTCCACAGATTGCTCGAGAGTGCCCCGAAAACACTGACTATGTTGGTTGAACTGTCGGCCTTTTTGGGATTGGTCAAAACTCCTTGTGCTATACTATTGAACGATAACTTGCTCCTTTCAGAACAACACAATGAAATTTTCTTCAGTGCCTTGATAGTCTGCCGTCGTCTAAACCTCTTTTGACATTGATGTTAAACAAGGACCCCATTGGCCTCTCATTGGCTCCGTCTCGGATGTTGATGGTGTTCTCGTGGTCTCCAAGTCCACCTTGACCACACCACATGAGCGCTGAGCCACGACGCGAAATTTGGGTCGATGACTATACAGTGGCTCTATCGCCATATGGCATCGCTCTTCTGGATCATTCTTAGCGCCAGTCTGAGGGTCTGGACTCTGACCCTTGGCTTTAAAGTCCCCTGCTTCTATGTTTCGGCCGACATTATGCTCTTCAAAAAGGGCACTGCTTCATAGACAAATCAGAGCTGGATGCTCGAGAACACTCTTTTCTCTGCCTAACCTCTCGAATCTTGCTCCCTGGAATGAATCTGAGCCTGAGAGGTATCATGAGCGAAAAATTCTTCCGTAAGTGGGCAAGTGAACGGAGTATGCCACCAAACTAATATTTCTTGCTTCCTCAGGTATGGGCAGGTAGAACTCTATAACGTCGTAGCCGACGTTGCCTCATATCACCGCTTCATTCCCTTTTGTACTGGGTCCCGTATCGTCACACCACCTCGCCAGGTGCAAACTTTTGGAAGATATACCCCATCAGTCGAGGTCATGGAAGCTGAGTTGACCGTTGGGTTCTTGGCGTTTACAGAGAAGTATGTAAGTAAAGTGACATGTAAAGCACATGAGTCCGTTGAGGTGAGTGCAACAGTATGTTCACACCAGGTATAACCTGATTCATTGGTAAACACTCGTCAGGCTGTCGCATCTACATCAACACCCCTGTTCAAGACCCTCACAACTACATGGCGCTTTCAACCTATATCTCCGCAATCATCTCATTTAATCGAGCCCTCGAATGCGAATGGCACCATTCAGCCACGGAAGGAATCAACTTTGGTTACCCTGGACCTCGTATATGCTTTTGCGAATCCCATCCACGCGACTATTTCGTCGAAATTCTTTGGGCAAGTATCGAAGCTCATGGTCCAGGCATTTGAAGACCGATGCAGATCGGTGTATGGAAATCGAGGCGGATAGTTTGTTATGCTGCTGCTCCCTTATGAGGATACCACTATATAGAGTGACTATATATTCAACTAATATCTGGGTGTTGAGGAACATCTAGTGAAATATCATTTTGCTCCCTTGCAGCTCTCGGGGTGTGATTGTACAGATTTGAGGTGAAAGGTGACTAGTACTACGAAATGACTCTGAAGTGCATGTCAATTACTTCCACTGATCCACGCATATGATATCCCTATCCCTCAGGTCTCTTGCCTGTCGCCAGAAATCATACCTTGAGAGATCGATCTGTCGTGACCGTAAAGGCGATTTGTGGAAAGTGACAACGGAGTAGCCCCCTCGACCCTTGAAAGCTTGAACTTCGATAGTCACCTGTTCCCTATTCAACCCCACTAGCTTGCCAAAAGTAGGAAAGTTTGCCTGTCAAGCGTAAATTTTTGTAAGGCTGAACGGTCATATAAATCATAAGCATACCAGTGTCATCTGGGGCAACTTGAACGCGGGTCGTTGAATTGGAAGCCCAAGCGGTTGGCTTCCTGGTCATCGAAGCCTACAACATCATATGGCTCATGAGGGGCCGATGTGATCAGGTCTGCAGCTCGATCACCGTTAATCACCTTGGGTGCAGGTTGGCCACCCCGCGACCCTCGAGATGAGTCGAAATGCGATTAAGCCACTGATTACAAAGTCCAAGCCAGGTCTTCCTTCCAACGCGTGAGCCCACCGCAAAGATATGGGGGAAATTTAATGCATCTAGTATCAATGACTTGGCAGGATGGGCGTCAATTTCCTTTATCCAGGTCAAGAGAAAATGTACAGAGATATCCGCCAGTGACGGGAGCTCGGAATCGAACAACCATTCGCGACCATCACTCAGTTGTTCCTCTAGAAGTGCCTGCTCAAAATATGGAATCAAAACCGCATGGTATCGCCTATGGCAACTTACTAGCTGAGATGAAAATGTGGTCAGTGATTTCGCCAGTGAAGCGGTTATCGCTTTCGGGTCAATCGTGGCGCCAAAAATCTAGAGCTAGTGAGACGTTAAAGAAGTAACCTGACTGCAAAGGGAAGGGACATGCCAGACTTCGGTCACGTATAAAAGGCCCTGAGAAAGTGTCCCATGGGTGGAAACTGGCGGCAAATTGGAAAAAACCTGACTCGTAAGACTTGGAGAATATTTTCAAAGCACCAGTGGGGGCGGAACCGGGCCGCCGTGCTTCGACTTGGGGAAAACGGTTCCATACCTTTCTGACGAGGGAAACCGCCTTTCCAGTGCAGAGACAATGATACTGTTGAAACAAAATAGTAACTTCTCAAAGGTGACATAGGGACGTACCCATCAGAGCTAAAAGAGGCTAAAAGCCACGAAGATACGGGGTTTCGTTGATGAGCGTTGCTAAGCTATTGAGTTTCAATGGAGTGAGAAAGCTCTGGCTTCAAGTGGAGAATGTGTCCAAATACTTTTTTATTTCTGAAGTCCTCAAGACCCTAGCGTGGTGTTCCTCAGTGGCACTCCATTCAAATATCGTCTCTGTTTAAGTTCTCGACATGCAATTATACAGACTTTGACGAAAACTCATCATTGCTCTTTATATCATTGCCCTTTAAAAACCATACATTTCTTTCCAATCCGTGAAAAGGTCGCTGAATTCCGCTGTCACACCTACAGCTTATGAGGTCGCGCCGCTGTGACTGTGAATGCAATCTGGGGAAAATGACAGCGAAGTAAGCCCTTCGACCCTTGTACCTCGATAGTCACTTCCTCCCTATTTAGCCCCACTAACTTTCCAATAGTTGGAAAATTTTTGCCTAATCCGAGTAAATCTTAGAAAACTGCCATTAGCTGCCCCTAAATTGTAGACGTACCGGAATCATCTGGGGCCACCTGAACGCGGTCATTGAACTGGAATCCTAAGCGGCTTGCTTCATGGGCGTCGAAGCCTACATCATCATATGGCTCGTGAGCGGCCGACGTGATCAGGTTTGCAGCTTGATCCCCGTTGATCACCTGGGGTGCAGGTTGACTGCTCTGCAAGTCCTTGAGGTGACCTGAGAGGCGATCAATCCACTGGTCACTCAGTCAGCTCTTCCTATCCAAGCACAAGAAAGAAAACACTTACCTGGAAGGTATTGGGGAAATTTGAAGCGTCTGCCAACGCCTTAGCAGGATGAGCCCCGACTTTCTTCACCCAGGTTAGGATGAAGTGAACGGAGATATCTGCAAGTGACGGGAGCTCGGAATCGAACAACCATTCGCGACCATCACTCAGTTGTTCCTCTAGAAGCGCCTGGTCAAAGCATTGTATCAAATCAAACCAAAGTCTGATCGTCCAGGAAATTTGCGCACAAGCTGAGCTGAAAGCGTGGTCAGCGATTTTCCCTGAGAAGACATCATCTTCTTTGGATCAATCGTGGCACCGAAGAGCTATTGACGCGTTGAATAAGCAAGCTAAATCTGAGGCAAATGGACATGCCAGGCTTCTGTCCTGAAGAAAAGGCTTGGGGAGGGCGTCCCATCGAAGGAAATTGGCAGCAATTGGAAACACACTCGACTCATACGATCTGGAGAATATTTTCGTTGCACCAGTGTTGGCAAAACCGGTGTGCTTTGACTTTGGGAAAAGGGTTCCATATCCCTGTGACGAGGGAAAACGCCTTTCCAGTGCTGAGGCAATGAGGCTGTATCGGAATAGAATGGTCATTTCGGCCTGCGGAAAGGGTAATTTCACAGTTTCAAGTACCTGGTGTCGCAATAGACGTCATTTCCAATGGCAAGGATGGGTATCCGCCGGTATGCTATGCCCAAAAGGTCGGTGATTTCAGGGCGAGGCAACATAGGAGACACCTAAACATCAGAACACATTAGTGGAACCCGACCGCTACGAAGACAGTGGCCAAGTAGGATGTAGAAATGTTCGACTGACATTGACCCGTTGATGAGGAATTTTCTTGAGGGAGAGAAGATTATCAATCTTGATAGAGTAGGGGGATGCGTCGTAACTATACGACATTGCATGATGGTAGATACTATAATTATTACAAGCTCTAACGATGTCGACGGTCTCCACTCACCGATAGAGGATGACAGATGGGGAAGTTGCAGTTGGGGAAGTCATCGTTTGGCGTGTCAGTTTGCGGTAGACGTTTAGGCTGGTAAAGGAGGGGTCAGTCCTGGAAGACCCAGTTCAATTTGTATATCACTGGTGGACCGGCAACTCACAACACAAATATGTGCCGGTGCACCCCATCAGTACCACGGAAAGCATATGTTCCCGTTGATGATGATCCAAGCTAGGTACATATAATGTTTGGAGTGAGAAACCCTGAATGCTCTGCTGGCACGGAGTGGTTTCCCAGCTAAGTAAACGCTTGTTGCGAATGTCAGGACGCTGGGCGTCGCAAAGAAGTTCTTGCAGTGATTGATGATCCTGGAGTGGCCGGAGTGGGTGTCGATGATGGGATGCCTTTACTAGTATGTAGTACATAATCAAAATCACAAAATAAATAGAAGTAGATCGAAAGGCAGGTATTGTTTCTCGATTAGACCTGCTCGAACAGACCATATAAACAATCCACACAACGTTCAAGGACTGGTCGTTGTTGGATAACGGGAGAGAATATGCTGCGGGCGTGAGGAAGGTGATCGGTCGGCAACGAGCGGTGGCGATGCTATATTTAGGTGCTACATCGCCCCGTTGCAAACAAAAGGTCTGGGCGTTGACCTTGGAAACTTTCTCTCTGACAGCGTACCACCAAACGCACACCTAATGGCCGATTCACGACCCCCTCTCCCCTCCAACAACTCGTATAAGTCGGACTATGGCGATCCTTTCGCAGACCGCCCGCGTCCTCAGTTCCAGGAGCCTGAAACGCCATACCGTCAACCGTCACCATACTCAATGGGGAGCACAATGGGAAGCACTACGCAGCTTGACACCCATGAGAGCAATTATGATGACGACGAAATTGAGAAACAGCCGTTGACAACGGGGCAGCCCTTTACAGGTGGCTTTTACCCTCCAGCGTAGGTCTATATCGAATGTCTTGATCATGGATAACTTAAATATGGACGTGAAGGCCTCTGGACCCCAACACCTTGGGTGACCCTTATGCCAATAGTCGCCCTCAATCTGTGGCCTCTCACTCTACTGGAGGCGTTGAGAGCGCGTGGAGGCGGCGTCAGACCATCAAACGTGGTGTGACGCGCAAGGTTAAACTCACAAATGGAAATTTCATTGCTGAATATCCTGTCCCAACACCTGTGCATTCAGCAATAGAAGCTAAATGGTCATCTACAAATACCACAGAGTTCTCGTGAGTGCTCCCCCGAATTTCTTGATATTTTGGCGCCAATTGACTGTCTGCCAGCCATATGCGGTACACTGCGGCGACTTGTGACCCTGACGATTTCACTGAGGCAAATGGCTGGTCGCTGAGAACCAAAAACTATAACCGTGAAACCGAGCTCCTCATTGCTGTCACTTCTTACAACGAGGACAAAACACTGTACGCACGTACATTGCACGGTCTTATGCTCAACATTCGTGATATTTGCAAGACAAAACAATCAAAGTACTGGCGGAGGTCGGCAGAGGAAGGAAACCCGGCATGGCAGAAAATTACTGTTGCTCTTATTGTCGATGGTCTGGAGCCCATGGACAAGAGTGTATTGGATCTCCTTGCTACTGTCGGTGTATATCAAGACGGTATCATGAAGAAGCAGATCGATGGAAAGGATACCGTCGCTCATATTTTCGAGGTATATATCAGGCCACTCATACCTTCACGTCGCTTTGATTGACCCCATTCCGCAGTACACTACTCAGCTTTCAGTGGACGCGGTTCCGCAGCTTGTTCTTCCACAAGCGAATGACCCTTTGAATCTGGTTCCTGTTCAGATTATCTTCGTCCTGAAGGCCAAAAATCAGAAGAAGATCAATTCTCACCGTTGGCTGTTTAACGCCATTGGCAAGATGCTTAACGTAAGTTATAGTTCACCAATGTTGCAAATAGAAGCTGATGCCCATTTCATAGCCTGAAATCTGTGTCCTCATCGATGCTGGTACCAAACCCGGACACAAGTCGATTTACTATCTCTGGGAAGCTTTCTATAATGATCCACACTTAGGAGGGTGCTGCGGTTAGTCCTCATGTCATCCCGCACGCTAACAATATGTTGAACTCGCTTTGTAGGTGAGATCCATGCCATGATCAAGGGAGGCAAGAAACTCTTGAACCCTCTGATCGCTGCACAAAACTTTGAATACAAGATGTCCAATATCTTAGGTATCTTCGTTTTTGTTTCTCTCTACCTTCAAATTTTGAGAATCCTTCTGCAGATAAGCCTCTGGAAAGTTCCTTCGGTTATGTGTCCGTGCTTCCAGGAGCCTTCTCCGCCTATAGGTACCGTGCTATCTTGGGACGCCCTTTGGAACAATACTTCCATGGTGATCATTCATTGGCCGATCGCCTTGGGCCTAAGGGCATCTATGGAATGAACATTTTCACGAAAAACATGTTCTTGGGTGAGCCATTCGTTCGTTCGATGAACCGCTTCTAGCGATCCTCATAAATCCTGTAGCCGAGGATCGTATTCTTTGCTTCGAGCTCGTCGCTAAGGCTGGAGACAAATGGACTCTGACCTATGTGAAGCCCAGCAAGGCTGAAACCGACGTGCCTGAGTCTGCCGCTGAATTGATTGGACAACGCCGACGATGGTTGAATGGTTCCTTCGCTGCCTCAGTGGTATGTTTTCGCCCTCCCCAGGAGTTTCTCTCCTGATGAACGCAAATTACAGTACGCTCTTGCCAACTTTTTCACGCTCTACAAATCGGGGCACGGCATTATCCGCATGTTCTTCCTCCATATTCAGGCCTTGGTATGTAAAGCCTTCTTATATGGTGATTTAAACTCTAACTCATCCTCCACAGTACAACATTTTTTCGCTCATCTTCTCATGGTTCGCTCTAGCGAATTTGTGGCTGACATTCAGTATCATCATCGACCTTCTTCCGAGTCAGGGTATCGTCATTTTTGGAACCGAGGCTGTTGTATGTATTTTCAACCTAAATCAACCTAAATAGCACTCAACGACGATTGACTTTTTGCAGACACACTGGGTTAACTTGGCATTGAAGTGGGTATATCTCGCGTTCCTAGCAATGCAATTCGTCCTCGCGTTAGGCAATCGGCCGAAGGGTGAACGATTAATGTATTCAATCACATTATGGTGAACATCCTATTTGCTCGTTGAATCAAAGACTGTACTGACATTTTCCGGTTTACAGGGTCTATGCCATTCTTGCAGTCTACTTGCTGATCTGTTCATTCTGGCTAACGGTTAAATCTTTCGCGGTGCGTTCAACTAGCTCTTGAGCCCCTGTGACCGTTTTAAGATGAAGTAAAGGATATACCAAGGTTGTTGAAAGGCAAAACTACGGCAGAAATTATTGCAACATTCTTCGTTCCTCCCGTAGGAGCATTGATAGCTGCAATAATTTCAACTTTCGGTACATCTTCAATTGCACTTGTATCCCTTTGATTTACCCTGTGTCATTTTAGGTATCTACTTTATAGCGTCGTTCCTCTACGTGAGTTACATCCGTCGTATCTTCTAACAATTCTCTCATCAACCCATAGCGTGACCCTTGGCACATGTTCTCCAGCTTCCTGCAATACCTCTGCATTGCCCCCAGCTTTACAAATGTCCTCAATGTATATGCCTTCTGCAATCTTCACGACGTATGTTGCTATATACACCCACTCGTTGACTAACCTGTTCAAATACACTTCAGGTATCCTGGGGTACAAAAGGAAGTGACAAAGCCGAAGCATTGCCTTCAGTGTCCTCTTCAAAAGCAAAGGATGCAGATGCGGCCGTCGTTGTAGATACAACTAGGGTTCAGGAAGATGTCGATGCCGCCTTCAAGGAAACAGTCACTCGTGCTATCACCAAAATCAACGTCAAGGAGGTCGTTGAGAAACCCACTATGGATGATCAGAACAAGACCTTCAGGACGAGGCTCGTTGCAGCTTGGATGCTCTCGAATGCCACTTTGGCTATCGCTATTGAAAACCTCAATGGTTTGCCCAACAAAGAAAACCCCGCTGCCGATGAGGCGTCACTGCAACAGAAGCAAAACTTCTACTTTGGTGTCATCCTTTACTCGACCTTTGCTCTTTCAGCCGTACGCTTCATTGGGGTATGTCACTTGTGCTGCCATTCATCTCGAAAAACCATTGACCTATGGCCTTGTAGTGCTTGTATTACTTCTTCAAGCGCAATTTGTTCAGGTTCTGCCGGAAGAACTAAATCATTATCATTCATCGCAACACATCATTTCAAGAGCACATCTTGCTTCGGACATTTGTACTTTTCACCTCTTGCTTGACGAGGTTGAACAATGACCGATCACTATTCATATCTTGTCCCACTCCTTATAATCTCGTATGCTATCGGTGGTCTGGACTCTTACATACATATATATATTCATGATTGGTTTGAGAAGGCTTGATGTCGACAATCCACCCATCCTATAGATAAAAAAATTGGTATACATATCAAGAATACATCCCAGAGTATTGGCTTCTATCCTCTGATTCAAGATCTGCTTCCCTCGAGTCTAAATGTGGAAGCCCCAAGACATTGACATTGAGAGATCGCAGCATGTTGCTCTGAAACTCTAAATGTCGTTCCAGACTGAATAAGGGACCTTCTGGGTCCGTAACAAGCTCTGTTTGCTCCGTTTGTTCTGTCCCCGGAGATTCTTCAACAAGAGGTCGTCGGCACATTGGGCAAGTGTAGTGCTATGAGAAGAATGTCAGCGACTTTAAACGGAAATCCGAAGAGGCTACTCACAGCCGCGATAATCCACTTGGAGATGCTATGGAAACACTTGAGATTTGTATTTCAACAGCAATTGGGCAATGCTCAAAGCTCACTCTCTACGACAGAAGATGTGACCACATTGCCAGGGCTTGGATAATTTTGTGACACCTAATTCTTCAATAGGGTGAGCTGGAGAGTCCATGGCATGAGCAATTTCTTCCTCTGCAATAATCGCGAGATAAGGTGTCATGCATATTGGACAAAATGAATCTGCGTATAATGACTTCTGTGAGGCGGCGTATACACTAGCACGATCGTTGTGAGCCCAACCTTTGTGCCCAAGATCCGTTAACTCATGTTCTGTCAGCTGAGGTAGTTCGCACAAGAGGCCCTGTATTTGACTATGGAGTCCAGTTAAAGCATACAAATCAGGAGCAAGGAGCAAGGCAGGCATACGCTTGACTAAGGCGACTCGAACTACTAGGAAGACTAGCCATCATTTGATCTCTGAGACTTTGAATATGTGTCCTTATTTCGTCAAGAGACGCCGGTGTGAACGGTGCAGCCTCCTCTTCTAGATTCGAGCGCAAGTTGTGGTCGTCCATTGATACTGAGTTGAAGGGAAAAGACGCGTAATTGACTCGCCTCAGATCCCATGATACGCGTCAATTGTGTGCATGATGCGCGATTATGTAAGGATCATAGTTTTCGGAAACTTTGCTGAGGCTTCACTCTCTCACCATGGAGGTAGGTATGTTTTTGTTGTTCTGATGTGAAGGAAAGATTGACACTTTTCAACAAGGTTGTCAATTCCCGGGCTGCTTTGCTCTCAAATTTTGAGGTCCTGTCCCTATTGCGTGAATTGGAGAGCGACCATTTGGCCCGAGCTAAAACGGCCTTGCGCATCAAGAAGGAAGAGGAAATTACACAAAGCTACATGTAACATGGCAACAGGTAACACACTATTCTAAATAGCTCTAAGTAGGCTATGTCGAATACCATATATACATAACTGGGTATTGGTAGTTATGACAGAGAAACAAAGATAGGGCCGCATTATCCATAAATATGACCACCTTCTCCATCTTACACTACATGATGACACACTCTTTGTCCTCCGCCTTCGCACCCTGGAAACCCATCTCTGCGAACGTTGCGGGCCCTTTGCTTGGTTTAGCTGCATAGACCACGCCGCCTCCAAGACCTGGAGTCGCAGTTGGCGATGTTGGATCGTCGTCGTCGTCGTCCTCTCCATCACTCTTGACGCCAGAAATGTCCAACACCGGCCCCTGAGGCTGAGGCTGAGGCTGAGGGGCCTGAGGCATTGGCGGCAATGGCGTTCCATAGGCACTCTGTGCACGTCCACCACGACCCAGCCCAGGCCGAGCAGGGCTCTGCGATCTCCCTCCACGAATAGGACCAGGGCTCTTTCTCCCTCCAGCCATGCCAGAGGGTACCGGAGCATCCGCCAGTGTGTAGCGGTGCGCGGGCGGGTATTGAGGACCACCAGCAGCTGGGCTAGACGACTGTGGTCGCCGTCCAACGCCGGGCCCAGATGCAGGACGCGGCAGTGGCTGGGTTGCAGAGTGGATGGGGTGGCGCCCACCTTGTTGTTGAGGCTGGGGCGGTGGAGAGTATTGTGATTGTGGCCGAGGCTGTTGGTATTGTTGTTGAATTTGTTGGGCAGGGGTCAGTTGGGGCGCAGGCGCTTGCTGAGGGTTTGGGAAGCCATTGGGGCCGGGGCCCAAGGAGGTTCGGCGAACGTTCTCAACCAGCCGCTGTGCATCGGGCCTCTGACGGAACGGCTGCTGTTGTGGCAGGCTGTTGCCATTGTTGAAATTTTGGTTTCCCGGTGTAGGGAACTGCGGAGACGGCAGAGGAGGAGGTGCCTGGTCGTACGGTGCTTTGTAGCCAAGGGTATCCGATCGCTGCTTGGCTTGTGTGCGCTTGCGCACAAGCTTACTCTCTGTGATCGTGTCATGCTGTTGCCTTGAGAGTGCGTTCGGCAATGGCTGAGATAGTGCAGATAGACGCTCAGCAGCATCGTTATTACCGTGTGCCTGTGCCTAGCATCAGAGTTGGGTGAGAAGAAGTAATCGCGTCGAATGCGTCGAATGAAGCACCTGTTTGTACCAATATATCGCGGTCTGCAAGTCCTTCTGACACCCAACTCCAACCTCTGTATAATATCCCATGGCAAATTCGGCACTGGGCAATCCCTTCCTCGCGGCCTTTTCAGCGAAAGTGAACGCTAACGCCTCGTCTTTATCGAATCCACCTTCTTCGGCCTCGCCCTCACCAGACCCACAAAGGAACCATTTGCTAAGAGCCATGTCTGCTTCCACCTCACCCTGCTGACTAGCCAAGCTGTAGTATTGAACACTTAGCAGGGGATCGAAAGGGAAAGGTGGCTGGGCAAATTCATAGGCATGGCCGAGCTTGTATTGCGCGGGCGCAAAGCCTAAATATGCAGCACGTTCAATGTGCTTCCTGACCTCGAGTACCTGGGTGGAGCCGGCAGGTATAAAAGGCGCAAACATGTGGGCGGGAAGTGGCTGTGGGAGTGACGCAAACTCGTTGAGAAGTAACAAGGCGAAAATGTAGGCGGGTTGTGGGGTCGCCACGGTCGCCAATGTTGCGGCACGGTGTAGAAGGGGTAGCGCGTTAGATGGGTTAGCCGGGAGCCCGAGCTGGCCCATCAAGTGTGCCATACCCATGCGCTTGATAAAAAGATTCAGTTGCCCAAATCATGACCAAAGTAGATTGGGAAAAAAAGAACTTACGTATGCGCAACTCTCCACACCAAGTTTGACGCCACGTTCGAAGCAATCACGGGCATGTGTCACATCATTGAAATTTTCGTAATCTCGACCTAGACGGAACCATGCGCCGGCATAACCAGCTCTGGCAGCGCTCTCGAAATCCCTGAATGCAACACGGGGATTATGCTGTACATGTTCAGGATAAGCACCACTTGCCGCAAATGTTGCGCGCAAATAGATGGCTTCGGCAACATGTGGGGGTACGGGCTGGACGGCAGTGTTTGAGATCTGGACGATGGTGGGAACAGCAAGCTGGGCAAGACGAAGGAGTGCAGCGTCATGGATGATCGCAGGACCGACAGGAGGGTCGGTTGATGAAGTTGGATTAATCGTGCGGTCAACGAGCGCGATTACGTCCCGGGCCCATGCGACCTTGAGGGCGGGATCGTAGTTAGGATTTTGGATGGTAGGAACAGCGGGTTGAAGTGTTGCGATGGTTGGGATCGGTGCAGTCAGCGATGGAGGGATAGACTGCTGAGAAGGCTGCTGAACAGGCGGCAAACTTGGCGGCGGCATGGGCTCTGGAGACGAGTAGGTATATTGCGGTGCCTGATTAGATGGAAATACAGGAGCCAGTTGTTGTGCAGGGCTTGAAAACGGCACAGGTTGTGGTGTGCCAGGATACGCATATGTATTTCCAGCAAACGGCGACCATTCGGCGCCCTGCGGAGGTGGAAGCGGGGTAGATCCACGGTTAGGTTGGGGTACAACGAAGCCAGGATTGTAGTTGACGGCTGGATACTCCTCAAGGGCATGGGCCATCTGAAAGAGATGAAGAGATGAGGGTAAAAAGCAAGCGTTGATAACTCACGTTGGCAGGAACAGAAGGGTCGACGCGATGCGGACGTGGGGCGGCGATGGGGTCAGCAAAGTGTGGGGGTGAGTCGTACTTGAGTTCTGGAGGGACTGGAGGGACTGGTGGTGGCGCTTGGTTGAAATGCGGCTGGCCCTGAGCACTGTATGGGCGAGGGGGTACAGGGGGAACCGACATGATTTCAATCCGGACTGATAGTCCACAAGATGATCAGATTCTTCAACGTCTGGACTTATGTAAGCACTCCATCACTGCCTTCGCAAGGCTAGCAGTGAAAAATTTCCGATCCGCGTTACGGCTTCGTATCCTTGAGGGCTGGCGGGTAGCACTCTCATCGAGGTTAGCAGTAGCACTCCTAATCTGGCTGTAGAGTGTGCCCCATATATATCGGACCATAAAATGCATCACTAGCCTCCTCGGGACTAGAATGGCGTATCAGACATGCAAACGTACAAGAAACGAAGATTACTCTCATATTGTCAACCCTTGTCCAGGATTGCCACTTTATGAAGGTCACCAGGTCAACCCCGGAAACTGGTTTTGGCGCCGGAAGGGGTGAATCCCTTAAAGGACGATTATACTTCAAGTTAACTCCAGTCTTCCCCCACACTCACCCTCCTTGTGTTGCAGTTAGGGCCCACGCCTATATTGTTACCCCCTTTAATCCGGAGAAAAACACCCGAGTCGGAGTACGCGGGCCCTTATTACAGCGCCTGTGAATCAGCTGCAACAGTGCCACAGATCCCCAGCACCATCTCTCTCCCGTCCCTACCGCTTTCTCTCCACTCTTCAACGATGCCAGGTGGCGACACTATGAAGCGAAGGAAAATCGCTGTCCTCGGCGCTCGTTCCGTAGGTCTGTGTACACGTTATGTCATCGCATCATAGTACTACATGCTGATTCGAACATCGATAGGCAAATCCTCCATGATCGTCAAGTTCATCGAGGGCAACTTTGTCGAGTCCTACTACCCCACTATTGAGACTGTATTTCCCAAGACCGTCGGCTACAATGGAACCAACTATGACTGCGAGATAATTGACACAGCTGGACAGGTGAGCACCCTGGTACCTCGTCACGGCACTTACTTAGATCCGTAGGACGAGTATTCGCTCCTTGGATCAAAGCATGCTATTGGAATCCACGGATATGTTCTCGTCTACTCTGTCGCCTCCCGCAAGTCCTTCGACATGATACAAGTCATTTATGACAAGATCATTGACTTCTGTGGCGTAATGGACATTCCATGTGTTATTGTTGGCGCGAAGATGGACCTCCAGAACAGGTGTGTATGGCTTGCATAACCATAAGGCGTTCTTTCCTCACCTTTGTGTAGCCGCCAGGTGCCAAGAGAAGAAGGGGAACAACTTGCACAGAGCAACAAATCCGCCTGGATCGAGACAAGCGCGAAACAAAACACTAATGTTGATCGGGTGTTTGAGCTATGTCTGGCGGAGATTGAGAAGTGTGCACCAGGAAGCACGCCTCCAGCACAAGAAAAAAGTCCTTGCGTCATCATGTAGTCCATTGTATGTCGCTCAAGTCGAGGGCTTTTCTGACATCTCCTGCGTTCTCTTTTCTCTCTCTTTTCTGGGTTTTAGGGATATAGGTCACCTAATTGTGCCCGCTCTGTTATGGACTGTACAGTATAATTGCTCCTTGCTTTGATGTTGATGTGTTATATAGACAATGGAAGATGTATGTGTCATTTATTGGCACCATCGATAAATTTACATGTTGTCAATATCCATTCTTACACCTCTACGCAGTTCCATCACCCAAATATCTGAGTTTGACTTCCCTGCCATTCAAGCCGACAGCTTTAACGGTCTGAGGGTCGTCCGGAACCAAATCGATTGCCTGATCACTCCACTTCACGTCTTCACCTGTGACGTCCAGTACAATACCTTTGATAGGCTTGTTTGTGGACAACACAACCGACTCGCCATCGGTCCCAATGGTGGCCTTCAAACCAAGTTCCTCGACGGCTGGGAACTTGATGAATTTGAACGGCTCCGGCCTGTCGGGATAGGGTGGTATTCGAGTTAGTATCTTGGCTCATTAATTACGAAACGTTTAGGAGCTCAACCGTACCAGTTAGAATACCGGCCAAGGACCTCTCCGTTCACATCGATCAGTCGTGCGGACACAATCAGCGTCCTCGGGACCTCGCTTGCCTTGGTCCTGACCGGTTGTCCGGGAAGAACGCCTTTGAACAGTTCCGTGCTGGCATTGGGTGCAAGAACGACCTCGGTCGAGGTCTTATCCCTCCATGCAGAGTGCAGGTCGAATGTGATGACCTCCAGCGTAGCTTTCTTCTCGACGAGAGTGCTATTGGTACCCCAGATTTCGAGTCTCGTTTCGATGATGAATTTGTCTGCGTGGCGATCATCCGCGAGGGTCTTGTGGTCCTTCCGGGTCATACCGACAGTGAACGGACGAAGCTCACGAGCGACGGTAAAGAACGCAGGCTTAGGGCGCAAGAAATAATCGACAATGGCCCATGAAGTCACAGGCCAACAATCGTTAATCTGTGATAAAGCGATCAAGAGGCCATCCGACGAGGAAATTAGTAATAGATCACACCTGCCAGACTAGAGCTCCTGCGGTATATTCCCTCCCTTTACCTCCCCAGTTCCGGCGCCAGAGACGGTAAGCAGATGCCAGCGTCTCCGCCTGCATCACCTGGGTATAATAGATATAGCTGGGGCATATGTCAGATAATATGAGATATCCCGTTAAGGATTCGCCTGACCTTTCCATCTCGAACGAATGTTTGAAATTCTCCATGAGGTACAGCTTAAAGATTCCAAAATTGAGCGAGACATTCTGGGAGTCTTCCATACCACATACCTCCAAGCGACGTTCGAAACCGTCAGCTTTGTTATGATTATTATTGGTCCTAGGGAAAATAGCGTTACTGAGGTCCTGTCCGTGGGCAAAATAGGGCATACCTCGACTGGGGGAAACGTTCGGACTTATCATCCCCCAACCAGTAGTCAACTGTGCGGATGTTCGGGTACCCCTCCCTGCAAAGCACATCAGACAGTCGAATAAGATGTCAATGTAAGTGCTCACATTCCAAACTCAGAGACAAATCGACCAGCCAAGATATCCCAGTTATGCCAGGGCTCCTGAGTTCCATGCCAGACGTTCCCTGGTGAGACAGTGAATCAGAAGAGACCAGCTGTTTTTGAATGATTTCTTTACATTGATGAATGTCTCCTAGTGTTCTATCGGTGGTTGGTTTGCCATGCCCGCTGTATGGCGATGCGCGATGATAGAAAATATCACAATTCTTGCTCACAATATTCGGCAACGTGATTTCATAGATGTGACGGGCTGGGAAGTTGGTCTTGCGGAAGTCCGACGTTTCATCGTCGTAATCTAGTTCGAGCCCGAGAGACTCTGCGACCTGATAATCTACAAAAACACTATCAGCCAGGTGAACAAAAAGCCTATCTGCACATACCCTCATTGTTGCCAGCTGACAAAGTGTTGTGATCAGTGGTCAGCTTGGATCAAGAGGTAACCGACAAGTTTACCAAAAATAACGATCGAGGGGTGATGGCGAAGCCTCTTGACATTCTGATCTGCCTCCACTTCAACAGATGCCAGGAAGGAATCGTATGCAGGGTACTAGAAACCAAACGTTAAATGTCAGACTTAGGCCTAGAAGCTTAGGACCCACCTGTCCACAGCCAAACATGAAGTCCTGCCAGACGAGGACTGTAAACCATGCGTAGGGTTAATGAGTTTCCAGTCCTGAGACAATAAGTCACTCACGGCCGAGTTCTGCGAAGTTGAAGGTTAGAAACTGAATACACTTATATCAAAGACGAAAGGATCACCATCGCATATATCATAGAAAACATCATATTCGTAGATTCCTCCACCCCAGACACGGACCATGTTTTGGTTACCGTCAACCATGAGCTGTAGCCAGGCTCTGTACTTCTCTGGCGTGACACTATACCATCGACGTAAGTAGAAAGCAAGGGAACATTGTTGTGCTACTTACGTGGTCAAAAAGGAATCGGCTGGGATCCAGTTGGATCCTATTAGAACCAGTTGTGAGTGACCGTGAACTTGAGGAATGGCTGGAGAACCTGCCTCCACAGAAGATCCTGACATTGTTGATCTCAAAGAGGAATGTCAAGCCTTCTTGATCAATGAGCTTGTCCTGAACTATACGAGCGCGGCGGAATGCGATTCTAAGCGTCTTCGTGTCAAGAACATCGCCAGTCTAGATATCACTATGAATTAGTGCACAATGGTGCTTTAGAGAGCGGCAATGGATACCTCAGTAGAAAATTTGGCCTCCACTGTATAGAGGGGTTGGTTCCCATATCCAACTGGGTACCAGAGGTCGATCTTTCCGGGGGGGAACTCGAAAGCAGCCTTGGCATGATCACCTTCGATGGGAGCAGTCGTGGAAGCAACGACAGATCCGTCAGCAGCTTTGAGCACGAAAGAAGTCTGGCCAGTGGTCTTGCTGGAGAAGGTAAGGTCAGCAGTGAGTTTGACATCGAGCGCCTCTGAAACGTCAGTCCTAATGTCCAGATCCTCAATTCGCGTCTCATAGGTCTGGAGTGAGATAGGTTTCCATGGACCGACGGTCATCAAGATAGGACCTGTCGTGGAATTCAGATAAGTTTCGGGAGTATTGAATATTACTGTAATCAGACCTACCCCAATCCCAGCCATAGCTATTATAAATTATTAGAGTCAATACTCTATTTATCTACCATCAAGAAGGAACATACTTGTATTGAGCCTTGCGCACATGGAGGCGGCTCGAGTCGCCGTTCCATAACGCAAGTTTTTGATGCTGTTTCTCAATATCCCTTCCCTGACGAGGGTATTTCAGGTCAAAGTCCGAGGAATTAAAGATGGGTGTCATCACACCTTGAGGAATGCACTCTCAAACGTTAATAAGAGCTCGTTCGATCCAACCTTGAGAGTATCCTTGACTGCCACACGATGAGTGATGAATTGATTGGTTGTTCTGGAAAGTATCAGATATTAACTGGGAAGCGTTTCGCAATGCATATACACGTACTCAAGGATCGTTTTGCCATTCTGCACAGATGATTAGGCGTTAGGACATGATCTAAACCGATCTCTCCATATCACGCACCAGGTCAACTTTTGCAAAGGTATCCAGGCCGTCGAAGACTAGATCAACATTGGATGCACCCAATTCCTCTTCCGTAGTTGTGAATGTCGACTTGAAAGCCCACTGGCTTTCACCCACCCCTGAGAAAGGACAGAAATAAGGATGAAATCTCGCAAAAAGAGATGAACCGAACAAACACTGAACATCCCACTCATGAAGGCCAATGAACTGGGAAACAAATTGGCTGTGTTCTTCACAGAAGAGATTACGACATACAGGATCAGGGATCTTCTTCAGTTTCAAGAGCTCGACATGTACGGTTGTGGGGAATTCGGACGTTTTCAACCACTCTCCATCCTGTGTTCCCGCGCCGCCACCAACCTGGGTAAAGGACCAATCCTGAAGTAAACGCGTCTTTGTACTCATAACCGAAGCGTAGTCTGGGGTGTAAGTTCAGCTCTCAGGGAACGTCGAAAGAGAGCTTAAATAGCTATCCGTTGCTCAAATCTGGGGTCATTCTGCATTTGATCGATGATCGCTGAGGACAGGGATCTCCGAACTTTCTCCTTCACCACAAGCTGAAGC